>JADLZN010010326.1:430167-455214 GCA_018155175.1 Sinocyclocheilus anophthalmus
AATGTTGCTACCGTATTTTTTACGGTGAGTTCTGGCAACCACAGCTGCCGGTATTTTACCATAGAAAAATGTTTACAGTGTAGGGTTAGAGCAAAACTCTGCAGGAAATTAGACCTTGGGGGCCAGTGCTACAATTACATGAAAGTAGTCTAAACAAAACAGAATTATTACAACAATGTTGACCAAGAAATCCATTTCTACATCTGAATTCAAAATTATAAAAAATATTGATTTATATAGGCTATGTTGGCTATACATCTGATCGATTTCTGAAGGCAGCAGCATCCTTGGCTCCCTATGGTATCCCACAAGCGTTGTGACGTTCGATTCAATTGAGCTAAACTGTCTGAAAGTTGTGGTTGGGGTGGTCAGTTTGTGTGTAAATGTAAGTTTTTTTTACCAACTTTCCCCACTTTTAATCTCATTTGTACTGCAGTAATTACAAAATGCTTAATTATCACAAAAGCACTCTACCTCCATGCAATTGGCCCCCCACCCCATTCGGCAAAATGTGTCAATCGTTTGTGCTGGTTTGTGCTGTAAAAAAATTGTTTGTGCTGCTTCGTTTTTTAAGATATTAAAATAATATTTAATGTTAATTTTCTGAGGTCACTCAGCCCCTCACATGCTCCAAATTTACCCCAAATAAGTTTGTTTGTTTGTGCTTCGTTTGTGCTTGTAATATTTTCGTTTTTGCTACTGTCTTTTTAAAATATTTTTTCCTAGTCAACTAGTCGCATGTTTATATTAAATTGATTAATATAATAACCTATTAAGCCATCCTTTAATATATAGGCATTCAGGAGTATCCTATTCCACGCTCGAGGCGCACCAAAAGCATTTGCCTCAAAGCACCGGCAAAGTGATTATGAACGGGAAAATAAGACATTTTAATTATTTATTACTAAAGTAGTGCTTTCTCAGTCAGTGTCGGATGCAAAGATGAAGTTGCCAAATGCCGACACTTGATGGCCATCTCCACAGCTGGCTAATGGACGTGCCTAATAGAGAAATGCACCCTTTCATACGGACCACATAATTAGAGAAGATTTGTTTTTTATTTATACAACCCGTGTATCATTCGATCATTTGTTTTTTGATTTAATATTTAAAGTAGAAAAATTTGAAAACGGCTCCTTTTTAGTTTTTTTCGTTTTTTTCCAAAAAACGAAAAACAAGAATTCAACTTAAATTTACGTTTTTCGTTCATGGGTGGAAAAATGAATAAACAGCTTGAATATTCGATTTCTACACATGGGCGGGAATGAAATCCCCCTTTCTGCTGATTGGTCAGCCGAAGATCAAACCGTGCCATCATCTGTTCTTCTGCAGTATCATGCAGCAGAGTAATAGTCCTCTGCTGCTGCAGTTGTATGGATTCTTAACGCATTTATCGCAACTACATTTAATCTTTTTTCATCAAAAAAACAGGCTAATGAATAGCTCGACACAACACATACAGGGGCAGAGTCTAGACAGGGCTTTCTTCTGTGTAAATATAAATTCTATTCTTTGCATCAGCATGGCATGGCAGGGTATGATATGACAGCTGTCATAGCCTACCCTGCTCACCCAGTAAGTCTGTTTGTTTGTTTAATTAAGAAATTATTTAATTAATTTGTTTCAAAATAAATATTTTAAACACTAAGGCTTGAACATATTAAGAACATATAGGCCTATGTTCACGCAAGAACTGTCATTCTGACTGACAAAACGGAGAACAACAGATATTAAATAGCCTACTGTTAGTTTCAATTGTGTACCTACTACGTCAAATAAACTACAAAATTTCAGTCCTTTGAAAATAAAAGAGAACAACAGAATGCGCTGCTTTAGCGTGTCTCGGTCTCCTTGAGCATCTTTCTTGCGCATGCCACAAACATGAACCACAGGGAATATTTGTCTTTTAAAAGGCTTCATTTAGATTATTTGACGTTAAATGCATCATATAAGTCACTTTGGAATAAATCACAGTAGGCCTATGTATCATGATAAAAAAAGCGACTTTACAGTCTGGAAATACTTTTGGAAATAGCAAATTATCACTTTAAGAACCGCTGGTCTACACAGAAGAAAGACCTGTAGACTCTGCCCCGGTACGAGTTGTGTCGAGCTATTCATTAGTCTGTTTGATGAGAAAAATATGAAATGTAGTTGCAATAAAATGGGTTATTAATCCGTACAACTGTAGCAGTGGAGGACTATTATTCTGTTGCGTGATACTGCGGAAGAACTGATGACGGCACGGTTTGATCTTCGGCTGACCAATCAGCAGAAAGGGGCGTTTAATTCCTGCCCACATGTAGAAATCGAATATTCAAGCTGTTTATTCATTTTTCCACCCATGAACGAAAAACGAAAATTTAAGCTGAATTATCGTTTTTCAAACGAAAAAGGAGCCGTTTTCTCATTTTTCTGCTTTCAATATTAATTCGAATGATCGAATGATACACAGATTTACACGGACCTAGAAACAGGCTATTGCTTTTTATTGTGCCAGACACGCAAATAGGCCATATCAAGTCTTGCTTTTTTTTTTTTTTTTTGGTTTTGGTTTTGTAAAGACATAAAGAAATAGGCCTAAGTTGTTTTTTTCTTCTTCTTTTAATCAGCCTCACTGAACGAATATGGCTACTAACAATTAAGTGACTGCGACTATTTCATGTGATTTGGTTTGCCGCATGAATTTGACCTTATTACTTCAGCTGTGTTGTTAAAAAAGACAGTAAAAAACAAAAATACTACCGGTACAAACCAGCAGCAACAACGGACTATTTGGGTAAATTTTGAGCATTGGGGCCTGAGTGCCCTTACAAAGAAGAAGTTTATTCAAGTGTGCTATTAAGTATACTTCTTTTAAACTAAAAAATAAGAAAGTATACTTTCAGTCTAATTTTATGCACTTCTCAGACATGGGCTTTATGCACTTCTCAGAAATTACATTTAAGTATACTTGGCTTACTCTTAGAAAAAGTCTAAATATATTTGAGCTATAGCCTACTTGTGCTCCGGGAATCCATTTTTTTATTGTTATATGGTAGGGGGCGCTATTACACATTTTTTGTACAGAATTTCCAAAACACAAGCGAAGAGGAAACCGAAACAACAAATGCTTCCACATGTATTCTAACACGATCTTCAGACATAAAACAGCATCAAAACTGTGTAATGTTATGGAATAAAATGTCACCCATGAAGAGGTAATGACTTTCAAGCTTTGGTGTGTTGATCGACTCCATCTACATTTTTATTAATATTCTGAATTCAATTCATAGTCTTTTTTCAGCTTTTTGTTCAAAATGTTGTTTATTTCTTTTTTTTTTATTTATGAAACTTATCCACATTAAAGTTTTTAAAAAAAGAATGCATGAAGCTAGATAAAATGTTTTTGTTTACAAGCAGAAACCCTGCTCTTTTGATGTTTTGTATATTCAGATATTCATATAACAAAATACATACAAATTAATACCTAAAAAGGGACATAGTAGTATACTTAAAGTATTATGTAAAGTTCACTTAAAAAAACTTAAGAGTATACTTGCAGTATAAAACTAGTAGTTTACTGAGACTATACTCATGTTTACTTAAAATGCTACAAGTATTTAATTAGTAAACTATCAGTTTCACTTTTAGTATAGTTGCAGTACAACCTAAAAATGTAAACTAGTTGTGTACTCAAAGTTTACTACTGTTACTTATGTATACTTAAAGTAGTATGCTTCTATATACTAGAAAGTGGGCCAATTTAGTCCCAATGAGTATTGAAATAGTACACTTACAAGTATACTACTAGTACACTGATATTTGTATATGTACTACATAAAGTATACTTAAAAATATACTTGATATTTATTTAAGTATACTTAATAATATAAACTTAAAGTATACTTCTTTTTGGTAAGGGTTACCTCAAAATGATAATTAAATATTATTTTAATCTAAAAAACCGAAGCAACACAAAAACGGGCACAAACGAAGCAAACAAACAAGACTATTTGGGGTGAATTTTGAGCATGTGGGGGGGCTGAGTGACCTCAGAATGATCACTAAATAATATTTTAATAGTCTATCTAAAAAACTGAAGCAGCACAAACAAAAAAACTTTACGGCACAAACCTGCCCAAATGAAGCACAAAAAAAGAAGATGATTTTGGGTGAATTTGGAGCATGTGGGGGGCTGAGTGACTTCAGAAAATGAACATTAAATATTATTTTAATATCTTAAAAACCGAAGCAGCACAAACAAAACTTTTACCTGCACAAACGAAGCACAAACAAACGAGACTATTTGGGGTTTTGCGTTGGGTGGGGGGCCAACTTCACGGAGGTAAGCACTGTCTATTTTATTGTAGATCATTAAACTTTTATGCTGCCTCAGAGGTCTGTCCGAAATCAGTGTCGGGATGTGCCTGCAAAGTCATTGCCTGATAGGGCAGCAAGGCAACAAGTCAGCTGCCTAATAAGCTTTTGAACACAGCACTTTGTAAATCAATATTAGGTGGTTCACAAACGCTGCTTGAAAAGTCACTGGGTTATAGGGTGAGGCAACAAGTCATATACAGTGATCATATAGCCATACAGTGAAGCAGCTAAGCTGCAACAGTTGGCTTTGTTTGCACGATGGAGGAGAAAAACAATGTAACTGCCAATGTTGGGTGTAATGTACATCACTCAATATTAACTTGAGTTATAGAGTTGTAGCAATGTCACACTTGTTCAGAACAGTATAGCACTCGTTTGTATTTATGTTTTTAATTCTGTTCTTTTACATTAAGAACTATAGTTCTTAAAGTTCTTAAAGTCAAAAGTTGTATGGACTACTTTTATGGATCTTTTTGGACACCATATGCTATATCATTGTATGGAAAAGTGAGCAAGTGAAGTGACATGTGGCCAAGTATGGTGACCCATACTCGGAATTAGTGCTCTGCATTTATCCCATCCAAAGTGCACACACACAGCAGTGAACACACACCCGGAGCAGTGGGCAGCCATTATTTTTGCTGCGGCACCTGGGGAGCAGTTGGGGGTTCGGTGCCTTGCTCAAGGGCACATCAGTCATGGTATTGAAGGTGGGAGAGAGCACTGTACATTCACTCCCCCCACCTACAATCCCTGCCAGTATGAGACTCGAACCCACAACCTTTGGGTTACGAGTCCAGCTCTCTAACCATGACTCTAGGACACGACTTTCTCAAGTCGAGAAGAGCAGCAGAAACATTTTTTAAAGCATCTCCTTTTGTGTTCCAAGTAACTTGACTCATACAATTTTTTTTTTTTTGCCATCTAAAAACCTTTATTTATCCCAATTACAAGTCTTGAGTTCAATTTTACCTCAACCCAAAACAAAACAGTCTTAAACCAAAACAAAACCAATGTAGCATAAAATATCACTTAGTGAAACTGCTTGATCACATTTGTAAACATACAAATGGCAGTGCATTTACATGCGGAGTTTAAGAGCGTATGTTGACATCATGTAACAACAAAATGATTATGCAATTCAGTGACATGCAACATAACCTTAATACCAATCAATGGTGTTTCTGATCATTTTAATACAAGCAGAGACATCAACACATTATGTAACTGTCATTTGCAAAACAAGCAACATGTGGAAAGCAAATTAACCCCAGAGAACTTCGATGAGAACATAGCACCACAGTAAATGTCTACAACCACGAAGCAGCATAATGGGCAGATGATAGTCCTGAATTGCAGATAATACTTTAATAATGATAATGAAGGCCTCACTTTAATGAATTCTAAAGTGATGTACTTTCCTCCTCAAAAATAAGTGCATTTAGAACAAAATCAATTGACCAAAAAACATTTCAAAGTGTTTGTTTAATTTTCTAGTTTTAAAACAGCCCTTTATTAATATATAAAGCAAATCTTCTTGTTATATGAACCCCATAAAAAACAAATCTCCTCAATATATTCCTTATAAATATAGCATCTATATAAAGTTGATAGATAGATAGATAGATAGATCTACTGTATGATACAAGTTAAAAATGTATCAAATCACTAAACAGTAAGCCTGTGATATGTTCAACAAACTAAAAATAATTTTCCAGCATTATTGCTAATAAAACAATTTCATTAGCAAAGTTTTTGTGCGAGAAAAAATATGCATGTTCAGAAAACATACTTCTACACAGCAGTTCCTACGACATGTTTGCATCGTAAAGCAAGAGAAAGATGTCTTCATCTAAACAATATAAGCTGTATAATGAACTCCCTTAGTGGCTGACCTGTAACATCATCACAAGCTCTTATTTCTGCTGCTTTTCTGGTTCAATCACCTTCCCTTTGTTATATTTCTGTCCTATCCCATATGGCACGTGGGCAGAAATAGTGCCCATCTCCTTGGCCCCCTCAATGTGGAACATCTGGTCGTCAAAGAATATATGCGGCCGAATCTTCTGCAGCAGGGGCCCTTTAGGGGCCCCAGCAAGGAACAAAGCCTCATCGATCTCCAGGCCCCAGCTTCTCAGTGTCTTAAGCACACGGACCCCAGAGCTGGCCGCGCTTCTGGCCGTCACCAAGAAGGTGCGGATAGGGCAGTTCAGTCGCTCGTTTTTGGCGTAGAATTTCTTCTGGAGCTTCCCTAGAGCCTCCAGAAAGCACTTAAGGGGACCCTGAAGATGAATAAGAGGGGAGGAGTGTGTCAGCCAATGGGATTAGAGTGAACCTGATGATCTATTATTGGCAAGTGCTTATGCTGGAGCAACCACAGCTGCCCAGTTAAGACAGAGTCTGCTTTCGAAAGTTGAAAAATGCTGCCTCCACAGACAGCATGGAGGTAGGAATCCCACAAGGCCTATCCAAATCCAGTGATTGTGTCACATCCTGTCTACTAAAATACTTTAATCTGTCGATTTTGAATGCAGCATCGTTTCCTATGATATCCCACTATCCTGTGCATTTGATTAAAGACAGCTGAGGTCTAAAATTGTGAGGTTTGTGAGGAAAATTGAGGTAAAAAAAAAGTTGAAAGTTGCGGTCAGTGGTCAGTTTGTGTGTAAATGTATTTTTTCGGAACATTTCTTTTCCATTTGTATTTCATTGTAGTGAGAAATATATGTACAATCAGAATTGCCTACACTATCACCAAAGCCAACTCTGTTTTGTTTTAGATCATAACACATTTAAGGTCCGTTCACACAAAAACAATAACTAAAATAGTAACAATAATAGTTACGAAATATGCTTTTGTTTTGTTGTCTGCCGCTTTAAATTCTCAAGCTTGTTACAGCAGGAATTATTTTGATTGGCTGTCAATGTTTTTATTGTATATCAACTGGAAAAATTAGTTCTCAAAGTGATTACAATTATATTTTTCCTCTGTGCCATTATCGTTATAGTTGTAGTGTGGACACTGCTATTCTTTTAAATTTAGAATGATTTTTTAAAATCGTATCTCTATCATTATTGTCCTTGGTGTGAACGGGCCTTTATGCTATTAGTTTCAGGAGATGCTTTTGCCTGCAAATCACTGCCTGTAGTTGCATTACAAGTCAGCTTTCGACGCAGCTAAACTCTCAAGTATGTTAAAAATGACCCTATGGAGAACCATGTGGTGTTGTATAAATAGCATGTCCCTGAATCCATTAACAAAAATCCCTTGTATGGTAGGTAAAGAATCTTCTATAAAGGGCTTGCACAACTGCTCATTTTCACTAGTTGACTAGAAGTTACTGACTAGTCAAAGGGTCAATGATTAACTGTCTTTAGGAAAAGCAAAACACACTGGGTTCACTTTATTTTCATTTTTACATAATTCCAAATATATATAAATGGCCTTTATAGGTTACTATCGATGCATTCAAGTCATGTTGGAAAGATTGTAATTACAAGCTGAACGCCTCCAAAAAGTTGTAATTACTAGCTGGAAACTGAACTTATTCCAAGTTAAAACTGTGTAAGTGAGAAAATATGGCAGATGCATCATTTACAAATTTCTTGAAATTAGTGAAATTAGCATTATTTTTTTTCTTTACAAAAACAAAATGCAAGATTCAATTTACAGAACCGAAATTTAATAAAAAAATAAAATAAAATGCAATAACACACAGATGCACATTTTTGATTGATCATCTTAATCTTCCTGATTTTTTTTGTAGAAAAAGAACATCAGCATCTTGTTCCAACCAGTGACTTGACATGACATTGTAATTACAACTTCCAAATTCATAAATATGAACGTCCCAGGTGGACTGGAACACAACATACTGTTTTCTAAATGAATGTTACTCAGCTACATAAACACTGTGTATTTGAACTTCTGCTGCTGCATTGAAGCAAAATAAAAGTCACTAGTCTAATAGAAATACCTGACATACCTGTGCGAGCGGTTTATTCTCGTGTTGTTTTTCATGCTCAAAGAATGTGTCCAGGCCATGCTGTTTCACTATGATCTCCGACTCATCAGAGAAGAGCACAGCATCTCCATCGAAAGCCACGCGCAGCTGAGTCTCAGACAGCTGAGACTCCACATCAGGCTTAAACATGATGGCTGCTGCTATTCCTATCATGGTGTATGAAACATTACAGTAGTCCCTTTACTGCAAAGCCAAAAACACTAAAGTATGAGGAACATCATTACTCTAAATGTACTGTAACTCCTTGATTAATCTTAAACAATGCAATCTAAACATGCCGTCAATTTAGAAGGTTAAATACTTCAGTTTAGCATGCATGCTGTAGTTGCTGCGTGTCATTTGCGTGTTTATCATCAATTTACCCTCCTCAATGGCCTCCTGGACTTTTTTGGCATCTTTGGAGAGATACAGGTTAGTCATGTAGGCCTTGAGGTAGCCAATTGGGCTCTGACCTCCAGTCATGCAGAATCGCTCTATCGTCAGATCTGTAAAAGAAGAATTGTCGTTTTACCACTCAACTACCGTCTCTTGTAGTAAAACTTCCTTGTTGTACATTGTGCTGTGTTAAATGTTGGGTGCATTTCACAAAGACAAACTCCTGCAAGCTTAATTGGCCAATAAACTTTCAGTTCAACTTCAGTTATAAACTTTTAGGGGCTGCTCAGATTTATAATGTAACATCTAGACCAGAATGCAGTGAAAATGACACACCTACCATAGTGATTTATGCTGTTCATGAGTCGCACCCCAACTTGGGCGTGATTATTGGTCATGAGAACAATGTCAAACAGCTCTTCACTGTCTGGATAGAGATTCCTCAGACGTTCATTTACAGCCATTACAGCCTGTGTGAATATTACAAGGAAGAAACTCTTATTTTCATAAGCAAGAAAGCAAGTCTAGCAACATCAAGCAGCATAATGAACTGTATTTGCAGAGTTACAATTGAGCCAGAAACCTTGAACCTTCATGTTTAAGACGACCCTTCCCACTATTTTATGTTAAAAATAAGGTGGAAAGATAATAAAAATTGATTATTTAATCATGTAGGACATAGGAATGTGGTCCTGACGCACAGCCTCCAGTAGTACAGAATAATACTATTGCAAATATAGAATGCTCCCATTATAACTTGTGTGGCTGTAGTATTGACAGCTTTATTGTTTCTTTTTTTTTTTTTAGAAAGTGCGGTGTCTACAGTGACACCCCCCCCCGCCGCCCCCCGCCCAATTGGAATCATTTCTGTGGGAAAACGTTGGTTCCAAAGAACCGGTGATTCAGCGGTTTTATGTCATGGTGTTTGCATCATCACAACTTCCCAGTATGGCATAGTACATGCTCTGTATGTTCCAATAAAGCTGGCACATGTTATGGTTTGTAAAGTTTTATTAATAAGGGTGTTTATTGTAATCTCTTGTGTCCCAGTTTGCATGTTGCAGTCATGATTCGGCTCTCAAAATGATAAAGAAGTTTAGAATGTCAGTTTAAACACCATTTTTCATAGCAAAGTTTTAAAAATATGCTTTATTAAAATGAATTGATCTGTGCTAAACATAAGTTTAGATAGTAATACTTCATTTTATATTTTACAAGTTAATGTATTACTAAAATGAATAAACAAACAAATAAATAAATACATTTCAACTTAGTCTGCATATTGTATTAATATGTGGACGATGATATTCTAATGTGTGGTTCATGTTATTCTCACTTTAACGAAAGGGAAAGCAGGTCCTTGTTCCAGTGGCTCATTCTCGTGCTCTTGCTGATGTTGAACATACTTCTCCAGTCCTTCTTCCTCAAATATCTTCCTTTCCGCCACCATATCAAACAAGGTGCGGGAAGAAACTGCGATAGTAACTGCATTTTTCGGCTTGGGCTGTTAAAAGACACGTCCAAAAACAATGACAGTCAAACTGGCTGCAGCTAATCGTATAGCCTACAGTATGAGCATAACACCTTATTGAACTTCACTGAACACTTACGGGTCTCGGTTTTGTTGATTTTAAGTTTTCAAAGTGCGCTTTAGCAGCTGCCCAGTCCTTTTCCTCTCCTGCAGCTTCCTTTTTCTCATTTGAAGCCACTTCTGTTTGTTTTATTTCGCTCATTGTGTCTTATTAGCTGTAAATCGTCTGTTACTGTTAATGTGCGTGCTTGACTTCCTATGTTGAGGCAGGGCTGGATGTCGGACATCGCGGAAATGTGAAGGGGTTGGATGCTGAGAAGGAGGCGTTCCGTTTGACGCAGGACGTGTGTGCTTTCACTCACAGCAGAGACTAGTCTGAGATCCACAGATAGTCGTTTTTGTTCACTGTAAACATGAGGGTTTTATCTCCAAGACCATGTCGCTTATTTGGATGTTCATGTTATTAAAATAGGACAGCTTCGTTTTTTTCTGTGACCAAATTTTTGGGTGTGTAATAGAATAGAACAGAGACTTAAATATCTAGAATAGTGATGAACACTATTGTTGATCTAATGATCAATGTTCATGGGCTTCAACTCGGTTAACTTAGCTTGGGCCCTATTGCTGATTTTTCTGAAGTAAATAACGTTACATGAATCGTGTTTTGTACGGTAAGGCTAAATGTTTGAAATGATATTTAAAGGTTTCAAGTCATTCATTAAGCTATTGCTAGCACGCCAAGCCACCCAATAATCGCAGCTTTGTGCTTTGTTACTACAAAGTCTCAGCCTTCTGTCAATTTGATGATGAAATACAAACAATAAATGTGTTTTTACGCTCTGAGTAAGTATTTGTAGTGAGATAATTCGCCTCAGTTCAAGCGGCATATGAATCAATGATAATTTCCTCTTTAATATTTGCAGCACGAAATAAACATGAATATTTGAATGCATGTTTTAAAAAATCAGAACAATTTAATACAAATTAATGTCTCATGAATCGATCAATCAGAGTTTAAAAAAACGTCAGTAAGCCTACCTTTTATTGCTGTTTTTTTATGTTAAATGTGAAGGGGTGCCACAGACTTTTGTTTTCTTTTCTTTTTGTTTGGCGGAGTAGCCTATGGAATTTTCACATTAACTTGACGCAATGTAACATGGTTTTATTATCGTAATTTTGACTTTATTCTTAAAATATGATGACGTTAATCTTATTTTTTATGATATGGTTCAGTGGGCTCTAAATGCTGACGTAGGTATTTCCCAGTCAGCAAATTTCCTTTGGCCCGGATCTGGCCCAAATCTACAGCTAAAGTGTGGCCCAGATTAGTTTGTGTTCGCCGGCCCAAAATTGGCCCATATGTTTTAGCCAGAACTGAACCAAACCAGCGCCATAACTCTGCCTATCATGAGCCAAGTAATACATTTTTATGTGGCCCATATATGGGCCTTGTATTTCATTTTAGTAAGGCTGAGTTCTGTTAAGACCTCACTGCCCTAATGTGGCCCACATGCGGCTGACAGTATATGTAAAAGTCGTATTAACTAGAGAGTAAATCACACCTCAACTACAAAAATGTAAATAAAATAATTTACTTTTGTCAATGCAGGTTAAATGTTTAAAAACAGCTACTCAGTATCGAGTTAATACAGTTCTTAATAAATATACAACAAACAAATATTTAACATTGAAACAAAACAAAAATGAAATGGGCAAATTTGAGTTTAAGAATACACAACAGACATATTTAACATAAAAAAAAATTAAATGGGCAAATTCAAGTTGGAATCAGTTGTTAAGAATATACAACAGACATACATTTAACATTCCAAAAAATTATTAAATAGAAAAATTTGAGTTGAAATAAATTAAGTATATACAACAGACACGTTCAACATTCAAACAAAAAATTATTAAATGGAAAAATTTGAGTTGAAATAAATTAAGTATATACAACAGACACGTTCAACATTCAAACAAAAAATTATTAAATGGAAAAATTTGAGTTGGAATCAGTTTTTAAGAACAAATCACATTAAACTTGAGAAGTGTGTGGCTTGAAAGTGTGTTGCTGTTAGTAATGCTGCGAACTGTCTAATTGGGGTCAGCAATGCACTGTTGTTTATTCATTCTCTCCTTCCTCCCACCATCTCGGTCTCCAGCCAGGTGCAGCCACTTATACAGTTAAATTTCAATGTCTTTCATTGAAGCCCTCCAGTAGGGGATTATGCCCTAAACAGCACCTGCCAGTGAAGACGAAATTTAATAAAGGTTATCAGAAGTACCAAAACGGAAAGGTGGCTGAACGGACTTCACACAAAAAACCATTAATTCCAACATGTGGGGGATAACCCAAACATAAAATGTAATATGATATATAATCATTTGTTTGTTGTACATTTTCAAATACATTTTCAGACTGATACGTTACTTTTTGATGATTATATATTATTCACACAATGGCAACAAATTATTCATGATTCTCCATAGTTCTTTTTCATCTTTAATATTTTCTTTCCTACTGCTAATATAAAGTCTTCCAGTTCTGTGGACATTCACAAAAAGACCAGTTAACTACGGCTATACTGACTACTGGCCATATAGACTTGACTGAATTACACAACAAATATTTAAATTTTCAAAGTATTTTCTTTCTCTTCTTGTATTCTTATATTAATATGGTCCAATACTATCCTATTAAAATGTGATAAATGAGTTAGGTCAAAAGTAATCAAAAAGTAGTCTGATTATATTACCTGGAGTGTGTAATGTAATGGATTACTTTACTACATTTTTTTGCATTTAATTTTAAATCCATAAGGGACTACAATTTGTAGGTACTCTACCTAGCACTGGTGGTCAGTTATTTTCCTTTGGTACTGTAATTTCGATTACTAACATCGGTTAAATTGGTATCTCATTGGCCACTGCATTCATGTGCTTAAGGCTGAAAAAACATAAGCAGTAACCTTTAATGCAAGTAAATATCATTCAACCAGATACTTCTCTATATTTAACTTGTGTTTAAAAATATTTAAGTTCCTCTCAAAAATCAATAACATCAGGTAGCCCCTTTACACTAGAACTTAACATGACTAGACTTGGATCTGCAAGTTTAGGTTCAAAACTTTGAAGACAGGTCAGGAATTCCATTAGTATCCTCAGGTCTACGGCGATTTTAAATAAACATGCTTTTTTCTGAATTGACCTTACAAGACCCAAATTAAACGTAAAATATTTTTCTATTTTCTAGTATTTGTTTATATCAACAGCATTTCTCAGAAACGCTAACGCACCGGTATAATGTTTGAAAAAAGTTATCGTAACCCTAGTTGCAAATAAATGACTTCTAAAGAAAAGGGTCGTACCATGTTTTAACAACCTTCTTCAAAACCAGTTCTTTGGACACAGGAATTTGCCATAACTCATACTACAATTCTCTTACCACCGTGCCCCTTTACAAGAAGTTGTGAAAGTGGCTTCAACACTCTCCACACCAGTGTCTTTCAGTCAAAGCCCCAACCAGGCCCCCAAGTAGCGAAATCTACAAAACAAGGATTGTGGACAATGGTATTTAAAACAGCCCGATTAGCGTTCTGTTAAAAAAGACATTAAATACAGGAGGCCACAGGACTTATCCACTACAGGATTACTTCAAAATATTCTGAAAACCTTTTTAAAGAATTTGCAAGAAGCATAGGGTCTTATTAAGTCCTCCTCTACGTAGTCTGAGACACCTTTGCCAATTAGGGGTGTGAATCTTCACTGGTTTCACGATTCGATTCGATTATGATTATCATGTCAACGATTCAATTCAGTTCGATATCATGATGCATCACGATTATATCAAATTTATTTATTGCTTTTTTTTACATTTATAAGCAGGCTACTTTTTAAAATAACTACTAATTAATAATAAATCAAAACAACTGTTAAGAATTTAACCAAATATATAGCTTCAAAACATACAAGCAAAAATATAAAGTAATAAAGGGGGAAAAGGCAATTAAAAGTGACAAACAAAAAGTACTTTTTAGTACGTTTCACACTAATGCACAGATCTATTTCTACATATTAGATGCTTTATACTGTTCTGAAAACATAACTGACTGTGATTACATCAATTTCATATATAAAACTATTCAGAGATGCAAGTGCATTTAACAACAGCCGCGAGCTTCAGGACAAAGAAACACAAAGCGTACAATGAAGTCTGTAAGTGTGATGAGGTCGTGTGCATTCTAATACGTAAACTGTATTTCCAAACAGCATAAAATATGAAGCTATATCTTACGTTAAACACACTGAAATAACGGCGGGGGGAGCACATGTTCAATGAATCTACTTCTCTCTCAGCTGGCACACCCACAGAGTGGTTGTTCCAAAACTGTGCCCAGATCTCGGGATTTTTAAAAACTAGTGGGTGCATGGTTTCTACTGAGGGCAAAAAAGAGGTAGCAAAATGACATCAGTAGGCTATAATCGATTATGGTCTATTACTGCAGCGATGCAGAATTGTCCATGTCCATGTCCACATCTATGCAACGATTAATTTCAACACCCCTACTTGCAATCAGATTGTTTCTGAGAATCCCTAACGATTCCAAAAATTATTCTTGATCAACATTTTTGTTTTATTAATGAATGAGTTTACTGATTTTGAATATCAAATATGGGCATTTTAATTTTAAAAAGTGCTTGTTATTAAAAAGTATTGAATTTAATAATACATCAAATAATACATTAAATATCAATAATAGGGCTGGGTATCGATTCAGATCTTCCGATTCGATTCGATTCTCAATATTTTTTTTTTTATTACATTCAGTGAATATAATTTTAATACAAATGCTATTTATATTTCTAAAAAAAATTAACAGTAAACATCAGTTAACAAATGGTGAATTAATAAAAAGAAAATAAGAACCACATGCCTGTATTTTAAACCTATACTTTTTTTGTATAGGGTCCTTTTTAAAACAATAATAGGGCCCTATAAAAAGTTCTTAATTTTTCTGATAATCAGATGAAGACATAAAACAGGATAATTTAATTTATCCTAATCAAATGAAAAGTAAACCCTTTTATTTTTTTGGAAAACAAAGTGCTGCACAGAGTTTTTACTGCAAAAGTAAAAAGAAAACAGATGTGATATTCCTCTTAAAAATAAAAGATTTATTAATATGCCATTTAGCCCCCAGTAAGTAGCATTGATTCTGAAGTACATGCTAGACATATGTCATATATTCGGTACAAGTTCTTAACTATTAAAATCAACGTTGATTTTTGACTGGGTTGCGTGAAGAACTTGCAGCGTCGTGTATGGGATATGACGTGTAGATTATACAATAGGAAACACGGTTTTATAAAATGCTAATGAAGGACTCTCAGAGCAGCTGGTAGATGGACATTCGTGTTAATATCATATAATCGTGAGGACGGCAGAAAGCGAAAACACCGCAAGTCATACGCGCTTTAGTATGTGTGTAGTAAACCATAACAGGGCCGCCGCCACCATCCGCCACTATTTCATTGCGGAAACAGGCATGGGACCTTAAGCGGGACCCTGCTATCAAAAAGGCTTCGCCAGAGTTTATAGATACTATAGCAGTCACCTGAGCTGTGAAATCATGCATAGGCCATGAAGAAGCGATGATGACAGAAGGGGTTTCGTGTTGTACCGTCGGCACAAGGTAAATAAGAGGGTGACATTTAGTGGAGAAGACTAATTGTAAGATTCACGTTAATCAGATCTTGTTTTAAATGTGTGCTGAAATAAATCCCGGAAAAGATCGATTCGCTGCTTTTGAGAATCGATATCGAATCGACATCATTTAAAAAAACTATTAATCGAAAAATCGATTTTGTTTTGCCCAGCGCTAATTAATAATAATACTAAATCAAAACAATAATGTTAAGAGTTAACTAAATATATTAAAACAGACAAGCTAATATTGTCAGTTTTTTTTGTTTTTGTTTCTCCAATGAAAATAGTTCCAATCAAAGCTGGAACAGAACATCTGCATGTCTCAGATCACCACTGCAGTGTTTCATTCCTGAATTAATATTTTGAATAAATGAGTTAATGATCCATTCATAAAGTCAGTCACTTGCTTTGTTTCTAAATGAATCAGACATTTTGAATAAATCGTTTGGATAGGAATCAATGAATTACTCATTCAGAAAGGGACTTGCTGCCACCTGCTGGCAGTTTTATGTAATATTTATATATCCATCACAGCCTTAAACAGCCAGATAACACTGGACAAAGTCATGTACACGAGGATGCTTCGGGGGTGAGAAAACACAAGTAATTTCATTTTTGGGTGAACTAACCCTTTAAGAGAGATTTTGAGGGGAAAAAATACTTGGGAGGGGAAAAAAAAAAAACATGTACTGTACCTGATTGCCTTATCCAAATGAATAAATACTGAATCGAGATCTAAATTGAATCTAATCGCAATCTTGTGAAACAAATGCAAACAGAATCGTGAAATTTGTCTCAATATCTAGCACTATCAGATAACATGTGTTTTGTGTGTTTTTGATGATGCACCTCCAGGAACAGGGCTGGTAAGTACTGGTCAACACATTAACTGCACTTATTTTGTGGTATTCCTGGCCCTACATACAAAGGGTAGCTGAAATAAGACATAAGCATTAAAAATGTTACCAATTCTGATTTAGTATCTGGGTTCTTCAGCTCGGCCTCCAGGCACAGGAGAGACTCCATATCTTTTACAGGAAGACGATGCCTGAATTGGGCCCCATCGTGGACTTCAGAGCTTGGGCGATGTGTTGACTGTAGAATTCGAAGGATTGTATTTTGCTGGTCAAGAAGCATTTCTTGTTTTGTCAAAATCTCTCTCAGTAAAACTGCAAGAAATTAACAACTGTTATTTGCCTGACCCATCATTCACGTCAGTGTTTTACATTAGAACATAAATTCTCCAGAAAAGTATAATATAACATTTTTTAAATGTTACAGGTCCAAAGAATGTGATTCTGAAGCCCAAACCAAGTAGTGCAAAAACAATTCAAAGCATGTGTGAGCTGCACCTATACTGTATGTGCAGTTACAAAAATCAGGCGTAGTGCGTACTATTAGTGGGTACTTTTCTGATGAAAACATTTGTCACGCTACTGCAAATAAACTTATTAAACTTAAGTGTGCTATTGGGATGTGAAGGGGGAATTTGCACACCAGCATAACAAAAACATTTTTTTTACCAAAATCACCTACTCTGCATGTAATCAACAATATTTAAAGGGTCATATGATGCGACGACGCAAAGTTTCCCTTTCTCTTTGTGGAAGTTTACAAGCTGTTCGGGAATCGATAAGATCCCTAAAGTTTCAAAGCTAAAAGTTCTCCACCCAAAAGAGATATCTTATAAAAGTTCTAAGACTCATCCACACCCTCCTAAAGAACCCCCATTTAAACACGCCACCCCGATGTCTACGTCCATTATGTGGGAGAAAGATTTGATTATCAACCGTACCGCCAACGTCACGCAAGAAAAGGAGGAGTAACTTGATTCTCGTGTAGTATGGCTGCGCCGCAATGTCGTGGAGAGGCTGTGTTTCGTTGTGAAAAGCGAAAACTACTTTGTTTGGTCTTTCAAAGAGGACACAACTAGAAATCAGTGGTAAAGTTGTATTTACAACACTGTTCCAGAAACAGTTTAACCCAAATATCCAGATGTTTGCAGCACATTTTAAGGAGGACTGTTTACTGATCCTGGGAGAGAAGACTTGGGCAATCCAGTGTTCTGCAAATAATGCAACTGATCACAGAAGGGAGTACATTTTCATATTTAAAGGATCTGCCACTGACGATTCAAACGCGATTTTTCAGCAGTGTAGAGTAGCGCGGTTTGTTTGTCGTTTCCCGATCACCAAATGCAGGCATGGTTTTATGTATTGCAGCGCGAGCACGCAACGTTGTTAAAACGACAGTTATAAGTTCATTTATAATCTGTAATATGTCCCCACTGGAATGCAACCAAATGGCCTGTTTTAATGGGTTTAATGTTTTTGTCTCGTCGCTCCGGCCGGGACACGGCATCACAATATGGTGAGGGGCGTAACATTTCCGTCACACGTTTGAGGTATTCGGCCAATCAAAACGCACTGGATAGCTGACCAATCACAACACACCTCACTTTTCAGACCGATGAGCCTTTTAAAAACGAGCGTTTCCAGAAAGGCGGGGCACCTAGAGGAGAAAGAAAAACAGAAACAATAAGGTACAGATGTGGAAAAATAATGGATTTTTTTAAACCCTAAAAAACCGCATAAACATTTCATTACGCCAAATACACAAAATAATGTTAATTTTTAGCAACGTCATATGACCCCTTTAAAAATGTTAACTTTAAAGTGGCACAGTTGTATAACATACTTTGAAATTGTTGGTTCCTCCTGAAAACAGATTCTGAGTCTGCTGGTTCTTTGGAGTGACTTTGGGACACGCACAATGTTGGTGAGTTATCTGAACTTGGCTGTATTGCTGACTGAAAGAGAGAAGACTGCAGAATCACTGGTGGCTGACTAGCTAGCTGATAGTGGGATGGCTGATGAGTCAGTGATGGTTGGTGAGTCAGTGGTGGATGACTAGCTGGCTCGTAGAGTGATGGCTGGTGAGTCAGTGAAGGCTGACTAGCTGGCTGATAGTGTGATGGCTGATGAGTCAGTGATGGTTGGTGAGTCAGTGGTGGATGACTAGCTGGCTGATAGTGTGATGGCTGATGAGTCAGTGATGGTTGGTGAGTCAGTGATGGACGACCAGCCGGCTTGTTGAGTGAAGTTTCATCGCTTACTGGTCGGTTGGATGGTAGCTGACTAGCTGCCTGGTAAAGTGATGGTTGGTGAGTCAGTGGTGGCTGACTAGCTGGATTGTAGAATGAAGGTTTGCTGCCTTCTGGTTGGCTGGCTGGTGGCTGACTAGCTGGCTGGCAAAGGGGACTAACTGACTGAAATGTTGGATGCTGCACATGAGGTGGTGGTTCCAGAGCTCTCAAATTTTGCCCATAATCATCATCATCATCATCAGCATCACTATAATTAAAGACTTCAAAGTTTCGAAGCCTAAAGCTTTTCCTTTCATAGAAAAACAAAAATGGGTGCAAGTTACTACTGGCATGTACTGAAAGAGATATTTGATCATTTCAAAAATAACATACAGGAAATAAAATAAGTGTTTTAAATAGGGATGCCCCAATCAAGTTTTTTTGTGACCCCAATCCAATCTGAGTCATTGAGGTTGGCTGATTTTTGGCATTTTTTAATGAATCGGCATCGATTGTGACAGACACAGGAGCAGGCACAGTCGTAGGGTTGGATCAAGTACGCCACTGAATTATAGGCGATTGTTGATAGAACACAGGTGTATTCGATGCTGCCTCTTGGGAAGTGCAAGTTAAAGAAACGACGAACCCTTCTGGGACTGCGATCGTATAAGAACGGCATTTTATAGCTGGGACTCATTAAATGTGTCTGTGGGTCTGACAGCCTCTACGACGTCATTGCTCGTGGCCAGTGCACTCTTAAGCAGTTATGAGCAGCAGACGGTGACAGGTGATGCAAAATTGTCACCTTCCGGCAAAACGCGCTCTCAGATCTTCCCATTATAACAAGAAAAAAAGCATGCAAACGGTGTAAGTAAGAGATTGACTGTAGTTAGTTGTTAATATTTCAGGAGTTTTGGCGTGAGAATGCTCGGTCAGTTGTGCTATAACAGGAGTGCCCTTTGCTCAGTTTCACTACATAATCCATTCACATTCTGAAGTAAAGTTTTGTTTGCCTTAGAGGACCAAACATCCACCAATACTGTTTCAGGAATGACAAACATGAGTGAATCTACTAAATTGTTCCGCTAAAAAAAACACGAGTCATTGCTATGATTGACAGTGATAACTAGCAATGGACGGAACGAACTATCTGACAAGCCGATGTCAAAAATAGAGCTGTGCATTAAGCGGGTAAGGAATAAATTCAGAGTAACAAAACTGCAGCAGCAGCAAGTCTGTGTAGGCCGAATATATAACAGCTTCTACAGTTAAAAGATAAAACTTAAAGCAATGTTTAAAACTGTAGTTTTTAAATTAAATCTCATAATATTTCAAAATATTTGTATTGTATTTGCTAACCTTTATACGCAAGTACAGTAAAAGTACAAAAATTTGTTATAATAGTCATTTTATAATAAATCCAAAAAAAGACGTGAAAACCTAGGAAGTGGAAATGGGTAAACTGAGTAAGGAGTGATCCTCTGCTGCCATCTGGCTTATAATGGTCATTTCATGTCATTTTATCTAAAAGTCTTTGTTTTCCAACAGATTTTTGCAATTTTTTCAGGGTCATCTTTAATAAATGAAAAGTGAATCTTTAATAGGGAAATGTACTGCACAATTGCCAGAGTTAAAAAATAAACGACGTGTCTAAACTTACTGTCCTTAAGTGGGTATGCCGAGGGAGAATGGGTCAGAGAAGTCCGGAATTCTGGCTTTGGGGACGTGTGGTACGTAACTTGGTGCGTGTCAAAATAGTCCCTAAAGACTACCGATAAGCTTCAAGTGAACACACATTACTGTTAGCGATACTGTGGTTTATCTCGGTGTATGTATAAGACTGGCAATGTAATGGCTAAGTTAATGAGCTGGATGGACCTGTATTATTGGTCCTTCACGAATGCTGTGGCCGACGCCTTTGCCGCAACGTAGTACGTGTTATCACTGCACATGTGTGGTGTGGGTATGTGCAGACAATCACGGTCATTGCGCTCTGGCGAAGGGTGGAACACATTTCTAAAAGTGCAGGGGCTCATGTTTACTTCGTTTAGTTGGTAGAGAAAATTCCACACAAAGTTACTTAATTGACTTCGGGTAATAATTGTAATTTGATTACAGTCACTGCCGGATTGAGCCCTAATGTCTTATAACGACGAAATCCACTTCCTCCAGGAATGTAACGTTTTGAGGAAAATAAAGGTGCCTTTTTTAAAAACACAAACTTGTTTTACCAGGTGTAAAACACATTTTTTCTTCAATTATTTTCATATTGCATATTTTCATTTATAATTTAATTTTTGCTGTTGTAGAAAAAACAAACTCGGTCAAAACTTGGTGTAGCCCAGACAAAGTGCAGATGCTAAGTTACCATACAATAATACACTTTCTTGAACTAATTGACCGCTATTCTTACATTTTTTCCTTGTTTATGACAACGGACGTAGAGCAAAACTATCACAGTAGAAAGGTAAAGCTATTGCTGCAGGATGGTTCAATCTCGCGGCGCTGTTACTACGTAGTATCGTTTTAACACTCAACAAGAGACGATTTTTCGGGCCTCTCGCACACTCAGTGGTAACTAATCGTATCACACGATGACAGCAACTACAATTAGCAAGCTGTAAGGTTTTTCTTTTTCTTTAGTTTTTACTCGCAATCTTTACAACACGCATTACATTAAGTATTTCATGGCACACTCGTTTTATGCGTATTTGGCGCCACCTATTGTTGTGGGTGTATTAATGACATGTCAAAGTCTAGACCCTGAATACAGTGGGTACGGAAAGTATTCAGACCCCTAAATTTTTCACTCTTTGTTATATTTGCAGCCATTTGCTAAAATCATTTTAAGTTAATTTTTTTCCCTCATTAAAGTACACACAGCACCCCAAATTGACAGAAAAACAAAGAATTGTTGACATTTTTGCAGATTTATTAAAATAGAAAAACTGAAATATCACATGGTCCCTTTGCTGTGACACTCATATATTTTTCTCAGGTGCTGTCCATTTCTTCTGATAATCCTTGAGATGGTCCTACACCTTCATTTGAGTCCAGCTGTGTTTGATTTTACTGATTGGACTTGATTAGGAAAGCCACAAACCTGTCTATATAAGACCTTACAGCTAACAGTGCATGTCAGAGCAAATGAGAAACATGAGGTCAAAGGAACTGCCTGAAGAGCTCAGAGACAGAATTGTGGCAAGGCAAAGATCTGGCCAAGGTTACAAAAAAAAAAATTCTGCTGCACTTAAGGTTCCTAAAAGCACAGTGGCCTCCATAATCCTTAAATGGAAGACGTTGGGACGACCAGAACCCTTCCTAGATCTGGCCGTCCGGCCAAACTGAGCTATCGGGGGAAAAGAGCTTTGGTGAGAGAGGTAAAGAAGAACCCAAGATCACTGTGGCTGAGCTCCAGAGATGCAAGTGTCGGGAGATTAGGACTGGAAAGCTTGTAGAAAGAGGTAAAGCACCGACACAGGCACCCTTAGTGCAGCCCTCCCACACAAGTTGGAAGCTCTCATTATGCAGAGTGGCCTGACGGAAGCCCGTCTACTCAGTTGACCAGGGTGCTAAAAAAGCCCGAGGACTCAAAGATGGTGAGAAATAAGATTCTCTGTTCTGATGAGACCAATATAGAACTTTTTGGCCTTAATTTCAAGCTTCCGGTTTTTTGGTATGTGTGGAGGAGGGAGTGAAAAAGGCCCAGGCACTGCGACTCATCATCATGAGTACAATACAGTTCGGTGACCACACAGTGGAAGAATGGGCGTGGGTGGCACATAGTAACGCATCATGCTGTGGTGCAGGACCGCGTGCTGTTTTCAGGCCGGTCACAGTGGACAGGCAAGCGACTGAGTTGACAACGCGGGAGGGAAGACGTGCCTCAGGGACCTCGACGATGTTACTGGGAGTCGAACGAGTTACCTGCCAACAGGACCGAAATTATACCCTAAGCCACAGCTAAAAATAAACGAAGGAGTGGCTCACAACAACTCTGTGACTGTGTCTTGAATGGCCCAGCCAGAAGCGCCTGACTTAAACACCCACAGTTGAGCAGCTTTGGAGGAACTAAAACATGGCAGATCCACCACACTGTTTATTAATCAATAACCCTGACAGAACTGGGAGCGCAGCTGCAAGGAAACTTGTGCATCGTTGTCCCAAAACAAGAACTTCATGGCTGTAGTAGATTCAGAAAGGTGCTTCTAGAATACTTAGGAATTGATCAGAGTTTGTGGGGCCTCGACTGAGGTCTAAGTCGAGCTCAACTATGGGCCCCGCGCTTGGCTGTGTCGTACATAATGCAAGGATAAAATGATTGTTAGCCAATCGAAGGGGACTCCATAGTCGTACCAACAACCAAGAAGTGAACAAAATTACAGGGCGCTGCGTTGACCAAAAACAGAATCCTTACTTTCCTTAACCTACAGGTATTTGCGTAGATAAGCGATCACCCCTGCGAGAAAAGTTTTTTCACGCGGTATTTCCAAGGAAATATGACAAGTACTCGGTCTATTTCTTGATATTCGGACCGTCAAGACGTACTCCGATTCCTAGGCCCTTAAAACTACAAAAGTCTGAGATGACTTTTAAATCTTCCAAGGTACGTTCAACGTTACTTTACTTTCTAACGTTAATCACAAAACCACAAAATAAATAACAAAGTAACACCAGTCATTCAGGCTTTAATTTTTAATACTTAATTTAATATTGACCCAGGAACTACTTACCTACTAACCCGTATTAAAACTTGAGCTCACCGATCACTGCATTTTCTGACTAACACGCGCACCCCCAATGAACTTAAAACGTTCATAATTTGACGTACGGACTATATACGACGGAGGTAATATACATCCTCATTTTGACAACTGGGAGTAAAAGTCTACCTTTTATTGGATATACCTCAACCGCGCAACGCACATTTTCTTCATGCCCAATCCCCATACCAAATACTAATTTTGTTTAGCTTGCCTTGACTTATCATATTTTACGAGCAATCACTTCATCACCCTTCAACGTACGCCTATGCTTCTCACTGTATATCGCGCTTTCTGCAGTCCAGTTCTAACCATACCGCGAATAATCTTCCATGAAAAAGAGTCATCGATAAGATGAAACACAATCAGCGAAACCTTGACACCAGGACATGAGAAATTATATCTAAAGAAGGCCTTGAAACGTCATTTTTAATATGAATAGGCATGGTGAAAACAAACCCTATTCTCTGATAACAATAATCCGCCTATGAAACCAATCCGATACGGTGTCTTTCCCGCTGAGCTCACAGATAATGTCATCACGCGCCACCACCACATCGCACGCCAATCATCCACCGAAACCAGGTAAGACACGCAAAAAAAATATGTAAGAGCCCACATCACCTCCGTAGAGGTAGATTCATCAAGTAATCTCGGCTTTTTTAGTTTTTTGGAAGACCCGACTGTGAGGACTTAAAATTTGGACTCTACTCTCAGAAAGAAAGAGATGCGACGTGGCTTATCGAGCGCTCATCTCGAGGAGTCATTTATTTTACGTAGATTAGTGTTATTGTGAAAAAACTTGTACACATTCATTTTTGTTGACTTTTCCCAACTATAATGGCCCGGACTACAATGTGTGAAATAGAGAGGCACTTTGAAACTATGAATGTTGTGGACTCGTCTGCATTCTAGCTCGCATTATCCAGTGATTCAGGAGAGGGCATAATGACCACACGCAAAAACTGATTTTTACGTCATATTTGTAACAGGGAAACATTTTTTTTGTAAGCTTAAGGAAGGTAATTTTATTGACATTCAGTACAACCGTAATCAATACTGGTGTTTATTTTTGTTATGATATACATTTTTTAAATATCGCAATATTGTATGTCACTTAAACAACGTTTGGAACGTGACAATGTTTAAGAGGAGTCCTTTTTCACTGTTGCACTGTGGTGAGCGAACAGCTGTATGTG
>JADLZN010010327.1:0-46708 GCA_018155175.1 Sinocyclocheilus anophthalmus
TATCCGGGCCGGGGTCTCAGGACAACGTGAGTTACCCGTCCCGAATTCTAGGCAAGAATCGTCGACCGAGAATGCCTGCAGATCCCCTACCCTCTTGACCTAGGCCAAAGCGGTGAGGAGCGCTGTCTCTAATGACAAAACCTTAAGCTCTACTGACCGCAGAGGCTCAAAGGGCTCCTCCTTCAGGGCCATGAGAACCGAGGGGAGATCCCAAGAGGGTAACAGGTGACGGCGCGGAGGATTCGGCCTCCTTGCCCCTCTGAGAAACCTGATGATCAGGTCGTATTTCCCTAGAGACTTACCGTCTACTGCAACGTGATGCGCGGCAATGGCGGCTACATACACTTTCAGGGTGGAGGGAGAAAGCCTTCGCTCCAACCCATCCTGCAGGAAAGAAAGCACGACTGCGATCGGGAATCTACGGGGGTCTTCCAGGGGAAGAGCACCAACCGACGAACAGGGTCCACTTCAGCCTGTAAGCGTGTCTGGTCGACGGGGCTCTAGCTGAAGCGATGGTATTTACTACCGCTGGAGGTAGCCCACCAAGAACCTCCGCGTCCCGTCCAGGGACCAGAAGTGGAGATTCCACAAGTCTGGACGCGGGTGCCAGAGGGTGCACCCTCTCTGAGAAAGGAGATCCCTCCAAGGAGGGGCTGTCGCGAGGAGCATCAGTTCGGGGAACCAAGTCCGACTGGGCCAGTATGGCGCCACCAAGAGGACCTGCTCCTCGTCCTCCCTGACCTTGCACAGTGTCTGCGCGAGAAGGCTCACTGGGGGGAAACGCATATTTGCGTAGGCCCCGAGGCCAGCTGCACGCCAGTGCGTCCGTGCCGAGGGGACCCTCGGCCAGGGAGTAAAACCACTGGCAATGGGACGTGGCCGGGGAGGCAAACAGGTCTACCTGAGCGTTCCCAAAGCGTCTCCAAATCAGCTGGAATGTCTCGGGGTTGAGTCGCCATTCTCCCGGAAGGGCGGGATGACGTGAGAGCTCGTCGGCTGCACGATTGAGCTCGCATGGGATGTGAACGGCGCGAAGCGACCTCAGATGATTCTGACTTCAGAGGAGGAGGTGGCGGGCGAGTTGCGACATGCGACGGGAGCGTAGACCGCCCTGGTGGTTGATGTACGCAACGGTCGCAGTGCTGTCCGTACGGACCAGTACGTGCTTGCGTGTAGCAGCGATTTGAAGCGGCGCAGAGCAAGCCATACTGCTTGCAACTCGAGGCAGTTGATATACACTGTAGTCGGGGCCCCGACCAGAGCCCCGCAGCAGCATTCCCATTGCACATGGCACCCCAGCCCCTGGAGGAGGCATCTGTTGACACAACAACATGCATGGATACTTGCCCAAGGGATACTCCTGTCGAAGAAAGGCAAGATCTGTCCATGGGCTGAGGGACTGACGGCAGAACGGGGTAACAGAAACACGGTAAGTGCCGTGTCGCCATGCCCATCTCGGGACCCGGTCGTGAAGCCAACGCTGAAGCGGTCTCATATAAAGCAACCCGAGCGGCGTGACAGCGGCTGCGGATGCCATAGGCCCCAGGAGCCTCTGAAAATGTCTCAGTGGAACCGCCATCTTGCACTGGAAGGACCCCAGGCAGTTCAGCATCGACTGAGCACGCTCTACTGAGAGACGTGCCGAAAGGTTGACCGAGTCCAGCTCCATGCCGAGAAAAGAGATCCTCTGCACGGGAGAGTTTGCTCTTTCTCCCAGTTGAACCGAAGCCCCAATCGGCTGAGGTGACTGAGCACCATATCCTTGTGTTCGCACAACTGCGCTCGGGACTGGGCCAGTAGGAGCCAGTCGTCGAGGTAGTTGAGAAAGCAAATGCCCGCTTCCCTCAATGGAACGAGGGCTACCTCCACGACCTTGGTGAAGTCACGAGGCGACAGGGATAGCCCGAAGGGGAGGGCCTTGTACTGATATGATCGCCCTTCGAACGCAAAGCGGAGAAACGGTCGGTGTCGAGGGAGAATCGAGACATGAAAGGACGCGTCCTGAGGTCGATTGCTGCGAACCAACGAAAGGACGGACGCATTGAAAGATGCGTTTCTGCGTCAACATCCTGAACGGGAGCTTGTGAAGGGACCGGTTCAGTACGCGCAGGTCCAGGATTGGTCGTAACCCACCGCCTTTCTTGGGTACGATGAAGTATGGGCTGTAAAAACCCGACCTCATCTCGGCTGGAGGGACGGGCTGTATCGCGTCCATCGCCAGCGGGACCGCGATCTCTGCACCAAGACAGGAGCATCCCTGTCCAGCAAAGAGGAGAACCGAATGCCCCTGAACTAGGGAGGGCGCCGGGCGAACTGAATCGAATAGCCGAGTCTGATGGTCTGAAGGAGCCAACGAGACGGACTGGGGAGAATTTTTGGCTGCTAACCAGGCCCCCAGCGACCGAACTAGCGGGACTAGGGAGACCACTGACGTACCCGCAGTGGGGCAGTGAAGTGGAACACAGGGACCCAACCCGTGAGGCCGCGCGTCCCAGGGTGGGGTCTGCGTGCGCAGCGCGCGACTTACCTGGCTTCACTGCTGGGCAGGGGGCTCGTGAGGGGGCATAGCGTCCTTGAACTGAACCCTGCTGCCCACTAGCGAAGGGAGGGGGGGCCGGCTGTGTGGAGACTGGGTCTCGGGCACCGCCGTCCTCACCCTCTTGGGACCCGGAGTGGCAAAGGAAAAATGCTGCTTTTAATGAAGTTTGGGGTCCACTGGCTGAGGTAGCCAGTGGCGGAACAAAAAAAAGGGAACATAAGATTCTACACCCGGCCATCCTCAGGGGGAAGGAGTGGGCTGGTCACTCAATCTACGAAGAGCAGGATCCAAGGGCTCGGGTCGCCCGTCTCAGGACGCCGCTGCTTTGGCGCGCACGGGTGGCAGGGGCGGAGGCGGGCTGCGAGGTCTGCGGCCAGCTCCACGCTGCGGCCGTTGCTGCTGTTGTGGCCGCGCCGGAGCGGAGGTGGAGGCCTCAGGAGGGCGCCCTCGGCGACGAGCATACAGAGGGGCTGCAGCCGGTGGTGGGGTGGCTACAGCAGCCGACCGGCGGGGCAGGATGTGTTGAGATGCCTCTGTCTGCTTCTGTGTGGTGGAGAACTGTTGGGCAGAGCCCTCCACTGCTTCGCCGAATAGGCTGGCCTGGGAGATCGGGGAGTCCAGGAGGCGATGCTTGTCGGCCTCCCTCATATACGCCAAGGTCAGCCATAGGTGGCGCTACTGGACCACCAATGTGGACATCGTCTGACACAGGGCCTGCGCCGTGACTTTCGTCGCCCTAAGCGCGAGGTCCGTCGCGGTGCGCCGTTCCTGCAGCACACCTGAGTCAGCACCACCATCGTGCAACTGCTTCAACGCCTTGGCACTGGTGGACTTGCAGGAGGGCCATGGAGTGCAGGGCGGAAGCGGCCTGTCCAGCAGCACTGTAAGCCTTAGCCGTCAGAGAGGACGAGAACTTACAGGCCCTGGACGGAAGGCGTGGACTACCCCTCCAGGCGGCTGCGCTTTGCGGGCAGAGCTGCATGGCAATCGCGCGCCCGACCGGAGGGATGTCCACATACCCTCGGGCCGCCCCCCCGTCGAGGGTGGTGAAGACGGAGGAGGCACCAAGTCTGTTTCAGGCAGAAAAAGGTCCCTTCCAAGACTTAGTAACCTCCTCATGCACTTCAGGGAAGAATGGAACCGGAGGCAGCTGCCGAAACCCGGCCTGCGCCCCCAGGAACCAATCATCCAGCCTCGAGCGATCGGGAGAAGGAGGAGGCCTCCAGTGCAGCCGACACTCTCGGCAGCCCGGGAAAGCATAGCAATCAGCTCTGAATCTGACTCGGGCAACGCCACTCTACCAGACGGTGGCAGCGCAGCCGAATCCTCACCTCCAGAGCCTAGCTCGCCCTCCGATACAGCGACCGACATCCTGTCCTCTGCCTCTGCCCCGCACAAGATGCTGGACCCCGCACTGTCGAAGGACCCAGCACACTCGTCCGGAAACACCATGTGGTGCGACATGCTCGAGGAATGAGAGGCCCGCGGAGACGTACTCGACGGGGAAGCTCTCACCGTAACCCTCAGGTCCCCCTGACCATGAACCGAAGTAGCCCTCCGAGAACCAGAGGAGCTAGAGCGGGGCATGGCAAGGGGGATACCCCCCCGTTTAATGAGGAGGTATCTGGACCGCAATGTCGCGATGGTCATGTTCCCGCAGTGAGAACATGACTCATCCATGAGCGCTGCTTCAGCGTGCTGTAAGCCCAAGCACGAGAGGCAGTGATCATGACCGTCAGACGGAGGCAGGAAGCGACCACATCCAGAAACGCACAAGCGGAAAGCCATCTTTAAAAAGACGCCCGTCACTCGTGAAGCTCTTTTAGAAATTGCTCTTTTAGAAGGAAAAACACTCTTTTAGAGAAAGCGCTGAAGCGCCCAGGGGAGGTCGCGGCAAGACCGCAGAATGAAAGCTGCAGCTCGCCGAGGTTTCAGCAGCCTGGATGGCAACCCCCGCTGATACGCCGTCACACCAACGCCAGCTGTTTCTCGAACACTCGCGGAGATTCGTCCTGTAGAAGGCTCGGCTCCGAAGCGAAAAGCTGATGTGCGTTTGCACGCGCTCTCCTTTTATACCCGCGCTGCGGGGCGGGGTGCGCGTGGCGAAACACGCACGCCAACTGTCATTGGCTTGTTTAGTTAACACTCGAAGGTGATTGGGCTCTCGGGCGAGATCCCAATTCGTCAGTCACTGACGTAACGTTGAACGTGACTGACTGAATGGGAACACAAGTGCCAACTCGACAACTCAAGTAAAATGTATTCATGTTTTTCTCAATACACATTATATTTCTAAACAGTTTTACAAACAATTTGATTGTTAATTTTTATAATATCCTAATGCATAATTGTTGCATTTAGTAGATTAGAGCTGGGCCATAATATAGTTTTTGCAATAATGCATGCATTTGAGAGAGGCTTGATTTTATCGAACACCTTTGTGCTATAAAAACACACAGACACAGACACAGACTATTAGGAATGTTAATGATGCTTTTCGCCAGTGTGGCTCAGTACCAATTTGCACATTCAGAGAAAGGCAGGAATTCACTCATGACATCAGCAGACGGTCGGATGCGTCTGGCTCTCTGATTAAACTTTAAACATTTCCTGCGATTAAAACGTCATACCTGCTGGGTGAGAAATGCGACTCGCAGAGTTTGCGTTTCGTGTTTAACCAAACATCTTGATGTTTCTCATAAACCTCCTGCGTAATGAAGGCTGCGGCCACCTGACCGACGGCGATGACATCATGGGTCAAAGGTTAAACCCTCCATCACAGTAATTGAAGGGGGTAAAAAGTCCAGAGTACAGTAAGTGGGGAAACTGGGCTCCAGCATTACATAGATCACAGCAGAACATGACTAAATGTTGAATGACCTCATGCCGGTCCATTTCCTTCTCGCTTGATTGCCACCCGAGGCGGACTTTATATTGAGACGAATATAGAGACTCTGAGAGGCTTGTAATGCATTGTCAGGTGTTTTATATTTTTTTTTTTCTTTTTTTTTTTTTTTTTTTTTTTTTTTTTTTTTTTTTTTTTTTTTTTTTTTTTTTTTTTTTTTTTTTTTTTTTTTTTTTTGTTTTTTTTTTTTTTTTTTTTTTTTTTTTTTTTTTTTTTTTGCTGGAAAGGTCTCATCTAGCACTTGTAATGATTTTTTACAAACTGCTGGACCTAGAGGATCATAATTTTAATATCTGGTTTTGTTGGGTACCGGCACTGTAGAATCAAAGGAAATGAAGAAGCCGACTCTGCTGCAAAAGAAGCATTATTGGCGGATCTGAAAATTTGTGCTGTACCTCCTATGGATTTAAAACCAATAATTTGTTCCTATGTTAATGACATATGGCGAACATAGTGGGATCTATATAGAATGAATTAACTCCATGAAATTAGTCCCAATGTTGGAAAAATAAATATTCTATCCATTGTTTAAACGATGGGACCAGATTGTTTATACCTGTTGTAGAATTGGTCGTTCCAGGATGACACACAAGTTTTTAATACTATAGCGGAAGATCCTCCTACATGTTCTCTCTGCTGAATCCCTTTATCCATTAAGCATGTTTTATTAGATTGTGCTGGTTTTAACCCTGTGAGAAGACTTTTTTTTTAATTCAGTTAACTCTTTTGAAGATATTTTTAACAGAGTTAAGCCAAATATAGTTTTGGAATTTCTAGCAAAAATAATTTATAAAAACATTATATAATTCAGCCGTAATATTTCTCGCCATGAAAATAGCCAGAGAAGCTGGAATGGCGTTAAACACAAACAAACTGGTAAAGTCTCTAGACGGTCTAGTCAGTGTTGTTATAGTTATCAAAAGATATGAATGCTAAAAACACACAGCAAAACTACTCAAACTTTAGAATTAAAATGGAAAAATAAAAAGTAATTAATTATGAATAAAATATGTAATAGTGTGTCAAAGAAAACTGCTAAAGCCACAAAAAAAATATTTTCTGAAATAGAATAAAATATAAAAAACTTTAACTTTTTTTAACTAGTTGCCAAGGCCAAATTTCTCATTTTAGTTTAGTGTAACTTGATGTACTAAAATAACTAAACATGTACTTAACTTAACTGAATAAAAATGTATTAAAAAAACACACACTAAAATGATTAACAAAACACAAAATTTACTAAAACTTTAACTAAAATGAAAATGGAAAAATAAATAAAAACTGATTCAAAATATTAAAAAAATCATGCAAGTATCTCAAACTGCTAAAACCAAACAAAAATAGTTACTTGATAAAATACGAAAAACTTTTATTTCAAGATTTCTCATTTTAATTTAGTTTAAATTAATGTACTAAAATAACTAAAAATGTACTAAAATAATAAAACTAAAATACAAATTAATAGAAATTTGAAGAAAAACCTGCTAAAAATGATAAAAGCACATCAAAATTGTTGTGAAAATGAAAAAAAAGATAAAAACCCATGCAAAATCTAATAAAAAGTATAATAGCATCTCAAGATAATAATTAAAAACTTAACTTTATTTCAGGCTATTTGCCAAGACAAACTTTCTTTAATTGGGTGTAACTTGCTGTACTAAACTACTAACACTAAAAGGAAATTAACAAGTTATAAAACCTATGGTAGACATATTTTACAAAGTATTTAGAATCAAAATATAATTATTTAAATTAACATTAAATCACAAAAAAACTTGATGTAAAAAAAAATAACTGAAACGAAAATGAATAAAAACTATCTAATACCCAAAAAACTTACTAAAAATAGCAATTACAACAAAATTATGAACACTTTAAAATTAAAATGAAACTGTAAAAACTGTTCGATTCAGCTATAAGCCAGCTCTACAAAAATCATGAAACGAACTATAATAGTCTGTCACATAAAAACAACTGGTTCTAGTTTTAGATACGCTCGGATTCTACCTTCAAATAAGTCGTGTCAAATGCACTAATTGACTTCGATTGAGACAAATTAGTTAGATTGAGCAAAGTGGACAAAAGCAGGGGGTGCGACTATAGGATGTATGATGGACTTGCTCAGGTTGAGTTTGCATGTATTTACAGCCTGCTGTCTGCGTTCTCCCCCTTGGTGCTGCTGATTGTAAATGGACACTTGTTCCTGGTTTTCATTTGGATCTGGGAACGATCGTGAGAACTGTCTACGGTCTGACACAATCAAAGAGAGCATTTACGGTCATTTGGCAAGTCTGAGGAGTCACAGTGTTTTCATTCGTCGTTTAGATGCGTTATCAGCATACTGGACACATTTGAACATTTTCAATTTTTAGACCGTATTTATAGTTATTAGTAGTGTAGTTTACAGTAACAAAGAGTCGGTACAACAACACCCTCATGGCGATGTAATAATCAACTGTTTTCTGCCATTGTGCTTGGGGTCACATTTGATTTTATTTTATTTAAAGCAAGTTAGATAGGAGAAAGTAGATATACATTAAAGACTTATTGTTATGGTTGTTAGCAGGTGCATAATGGACACGTTACGGTATGCTGGGGTTAGAGGTAACACTACATGTAATTATTTTTTACGTTATATTTGGGGGGTATTAATTTCATTTTAAAGCAACTGAGCTATGAAAAGGTGCTATACACTAATAATATAAAATACTAATAATAGTGGTGCATACATAGAATGACACGTCATTTTTTAAGTTCTGGTTGCAGGCAACATAGAAATCAACATAATTTTGCAATCAGGTTCGGGGGTATTATCATTTTATTTAATTATTAAATGTTATTATAATAATATCTTTAATATTTTTTGATAAACAATGGACAAATCTGAATTTGTTGGTTGTTTTTAGACAGCATGTTTGGTGTTCAAGTAGGAAGTTGCATATGGTACAAATGTACAAGCTGGCCTTTTGATGATCATTCTTAATACTTATTAGCAATATTTTAAGCATGCAGACCCGTAAATGGATGTTTGCATTTTACATACTTTACATGCATTCAAGTACCTAGGTGACCAATCTAATTAAATTAAGTAACTGATAATGCAATGCCTTGCATGCAAATTGCTTTACGAATTGCACTCTGTCACATTTCATAATGCAATGACCCATGAATCAAGTTTGCGTCGCTAGAAGTGTTTGCATTCATGTACATGAGTATGCTGGCCTTAAAAGTTCTGTCTTCTATATATTTGTCTGTTTTTCCCTCTCAGTGATGCACAACAATCAAACAGCTTGCAAAAGAAGTGAAAGCAGCTCACCTCCAAGGTGCTCATGTCTGGGCCCAGATCTTGCTGAAACTGAGAACAATGTCAAATAATCAGCAGGAGTGTTACTGAGACTCACATGACTCATAGTTCAGCTCTACGGCAAACTGATATGTAGGGTTACGCGTGGCCATTCAGATTCAGAGGTTGCGAATGTACAGAGGACCTCCACACAGTCTTTGATATTCGTCCAGCTCTGAGCTTTATGCTTCCGCTTGGCATCGACACACAGGCTGATCTCATGTGTTTGAGCACATGGCTGCAAATGTAGAGTTCAGCCGGGCTTTAACCATGTCTGTTCTGTTACAGAAATACAATCGCTGATGAATTGTGGAGTGAGTTTGGAGCGCCTAGAACACCCTAGCGACATTAAACAAACCCTCAGAACATATTAGCAGCTGTATAGCAATGGCCTGGCAGGTATCAACACCACCATCATGGCAATGAACAAATCTAAATATTTTTGCAGTTATGTTTGTTGGTTAAATTTAAATTTAAAATTTTTGTATGGTATGGTAGAACAATAAAATGAAATTATTTTTGTAAGTATGTTTGATGGTTAAATTTGAATATTTCATTTTTATTTTGTTTTATTTTATAATAATTTTAATTTATTTTGTGAAGCAACATTGAGCTATGTAAAGATGCTATAATTGAGGAATATTATTATTATTATGATTAATAATATTATGATTATTGGTGCGTAACAATTGGGAATATTATTATTAATATTTTTATATTCTTATTATTATATTGGTGCGTACATGAAACTCATTTTTCAGTTGTGGTATAGTCGCAAATTAGTTTGGTGGTTAAATTAAAAAATAATAATTTTATGTATGTGGAACAAATAAATAGAAATATTTTTGCAAGTATGGTGCCGGGGCCGCTGGTAAATTGGAAGTGTTGTTTAAAATTTTTCTTGATTTTATGAAAGCAGGTTGAAAAGAGCTATGTAAAAAAAAATTTTTTGGGACTATTATATTATTATATTATTGAGTGCGGATGGTGACACTTAGTTTTTAAGGTAAGTGGTATGGTCGCAACATAAAAATCGACTTTTTTTGCATTTATGTTTGGTGGGTAAATTTTTATTTTATTTTATTATTTTAAGCAACATCGAGATATTGACAAAGGAACATGTACATGAATATTATTATTATTATTGTGATATTTTATTATTAACAGTGCGTAAATGACACTTCTTTTTTAGGTGGTGATATCGTGGAACAATAAAAATCAAATTATTTTTGCAATTGTTTGGTGGTTAAATTTGAATATTTTATTTTTTATTTGACTTTAAAGCAACCTTGAGCTATTTAAAGGTACTAAATAAATGAAACCAATAATAATAATTTATAATTAATTTATTAAACTGGTGCGTAAATGACAAACTTAATCTTTAAGTTGTTATTGCGGCAACATTATTCAGAAATTACATTTTTGTAGTTTTGTTTTGGTGGATAGATTAAATGTTTAAAATGTATTTTAAAGCAACCATGAGCTATGAAAAGGTTCTATGTATATAAATGAAACATTATTATTTATTATTAGTAGTATTTTATTTAATCATTTATTAATATAGCATGTTCCGTTCAGATTAGTGGCAGTCACTGACTTGAGTCAGTTGTTTTAATAGTGAATGGTCTCTTTTCGCTGGCGTTTCTTTGCATTGCTAGCATGAGCAAGGCCACACGGCTCCAGGTGTATGCAGACGTCAGCCATCAGGCATGCACTCCTCTCAGATTGTGCGTGTATGTAACTCGCTACATATCTCTGGCACATTTCTGAGCATATTAAATCAATGATAAAGGGATGAAGTCATAGCTGTTGGGTGCCAGAGGGCCTGTTCTGGCGGTTAATGTTCCTTAAAACCCGAGACGGAGCATTGAACAATCCATCCTGTTGTGTTTCTCCTTTAAATATGCATGCTTGAGGCGTAAGACAAATGAATGTGCATTATTTACTTTTGCGGGGACAGAATAAAGCAATTCCGAGATTCCAGTGGAGGTCAAGTGTCTGGGCGTCCCACGACAAAAACACGAGAGGTTTAGCTCACGACTCTGGAATTCAAGACAAACAAGATACTCGCACCGCAAATGTATGACTTCACCAGTACTTTGCCAGCGTTTTTGTCTGCCTCTCGGTCGACTTTCGCCTTTGTTTTCACAAACTTCTCATTCACCAGCTTGGCGAGTCAAACAAGCCGTCCTTTCTATGATGTTGTGTTTGTGCTTGCTGTCATTTTATTCAACTGTCAGTTTCTTCATGTTTAACAATGAAATGAGTGGGTGATCCTGACTGTAACTGGTTGTTCGTGTTGCTGTGTTAGTGTAGGAGAACAGCCAGAACCAAACACACTTAGTTCCTGCACACATAGACATTTTCGCGTTGTATGGGAATTGTATTATGACCAGATATCAGTCAACATCTCTGCACTGTTTTAAATAAAACAAAGATTATGGAGTTCTTTTTATGAGAAAATACAATTTTAGACATTATACCTAAAATGAAGCATAACTGGATTTGTCATTTTCTTAAGAAATGGGTGGTTACTGGGGTGTTGCTATTCAGTTTCTAAAGCCCCGTTCACACTACAAGCGACACGCAACAGCAATGCGACACAATCCCATTCATTTCAATGGAGAGCTGGCGATTTCCGGCGACACGAGCAACAGCGTCCATTGGCGACCGGATGGGGCGTGTCCAGCGACGCGACAAAGTTCAGAATCCTTCAACTTTATGCAAATGAAGAGCGACTTTCGGGAGCGACAGCCAATAGGAAAGAAGATAGTAGAGCTCATATGATCGTTCTCCTCTCAGCGCCGTAGATAAACATACGCAATGGAAGAAAGTAGGCTCTGTTTCTCATTCATTTTTGTTTGTATGTACGGATTTAATTTAGATTTCGATTATATTTAGTCTTTTGCCTCCAAAATGTTTGTACATAGCAGCAAGAAACCTGATTCGCTGTCAAGGCAACCGGTATTGAGAACGCCCACTAGCAACCTCATCGCCAGCCTTTGGCGACATGCAGCGAATTTTGTCGCTGCTAGTGTGAACGGGGCTTAAGGTGTTCTGAGTGTTTTTATTGTATTGGTAAGTTAAGGGTGTTGCTATTCAGTTGTTAAGGTAATCTGAGTGTTTTTATTGCATTGGTAAGTTAAGGGTGTTGCTAATGTATTCTCAGTGTTTGTATTGCATTGCTATGATGTTATAGATGGTTACCAGGGTGTTGCTAATGTGTTCTGTGTGTTTTTATTGTGTTGGTAAGTTAAGAGTGGTTGCCATGGTGTTGCTATGCAGTTGCTAATGTGTTCTGAGTGTTTTTTAGCATTGCTATGATGTTATAGATGGTTGCCAGGGTGTTGCTAAGGTGTTCTGTGTGTTTTTATTGTGTTGGTAAGTTAAGAGTGGTTGCCATGGTGTTGCTATGCCGTTACTAGGTGATATGAGGGTTTGTTTTGCCATGGCTATGATGTTATAGGTGGTGCAAGGGTGTTGCCTAGGTGATATGAGTGTTTGTTTTGCATTGCATGATGTTTATAGGTGGTTGACCGGAGTGTGGCTTAAGGTGATCTGAGTGTTTGGTTTCATGGCGATGAATGTTTATAGGGGGTTGTCAGGGTGTTGCTATGGTGAATATGAGTAGTTTGTTTTGCATTGCTATGAATGGTTGGTGGTCCAGGGGGGTGCTAGGGTCTTCTGAGTGTTTTATCATTGGTAAGTTAAGGTGGTTGTTCAGGGGGTGGCTATACAGCTATAAGGTGTTTTAAGTGTTTATTGCATGCTAGAGGTTATAGGTGGTTGCCAGGGTGTTGCTAAGTTGTTCTGTGTTCTTATTGCATTGCTCAGTTAAGGTTGGTTGTCAGGGTGTTATGCTGTTGCTAATATGTTCTAAATGTGTTTTATTGTATTGCTCTGGTATTATGGTTTGTTGCCAGGGTGTTGCTATGTTGTTGCTAGGGTGTTTTGGGTGGGTATTATATATGACATAATTTTATATGTTTATGTTTTATAGAGACAATCAAATAGGCTACTATATTAACACTTGCTTTTATTTTATTGGCATTTAAGTATATTTAATTCCCCAAATTTAAATGACTGTTTCGAGATATTTTGATGTATAAATTGAGTAATTTGATTGGTATTTTTGAGTAAGTTCTTATTATCACTGTTGTAAATACACAATGTATTTTTTAAGTCGGGTATATTAAATAGAAGCTTTACAATTTTAAATAATATATCTTTGTTTTTTTTTTTTTTTTTTTTTAGAATTGCTGTAATGAGAATGACCAGTCGATAGTCAAATGGGATTAGTGGTTTTTATTTTACATTTAGATCAATTTAAATGAAAATATTTTTTTTTGTTTCTCCTAAAAATTCCTTATAGGAGAAATAAAAAACAGTCCCAAGTGAGTCAGTTATTGACAATCACTAGGAGTATCGAGGGTAAAGCGGCAGCTCAGACCCTTTGGGGCAGTGTTATTTTCATCATTTTATTTATGTTTTTTGGAAGAATTTGATGAGAAATGTTTGAGTTTATATTGAGATCTCTGACATTTGATTGCATACACAGTTTGAGACATCGATAAGATATCCTCTGACATCTCTAAAATCTCTAGCAAAAGTCTCCGTTTGCTTCCATGTCTACAGTAGTAGAAACGATTGAGATGAGAGAGAAGTCATGATTGTTGCTCACAGGGTTGTGGATTTGAGGAAAGCATTAAAGTTTGGTTCTTAACTTGTGCAGACATGAATGATGCCTTAAATCATGCAGCTTTGTTGAGAATGTTATCTTTCTAAGCGAATGAATTTTTGGCTTTGGCATTTGCAAACAGTAAGTTTTCTTCAGCAATTGTAAAGCTGTGTTTTGATTTTCTTTCCTGTGAAGAATCTTTGAAGTCATTGAGTATAAATGAGCAGCAGTTGAACTGCGTGCTTTTCCAGTGATCAAACACATCAAAAGGTTTTTCTTTCTCTGCGGTCGTAACATCTCGAGCGTCTCCATTTATTCAGAGCATCCGAGTAAGAGATCAAACTAATGTGATACTTGCGTTCTGTCTAGTAAATGGTCCCATTGTCTCCATGCAGAGCTGTAATTTTCTCTAATGAGGCCCTTGATATATGCTGCGTGTGTGGCACGGATGTGGCTAGAGATATATTTATTATGTGTGGCACATGTGGTTTTTGCTCGTTTTGTAAATAAAAGACATTCTGTTGATTTATTCGAACAAATGCACATCAACCCACTTTTTCAGCTCTACTGTGCTTCCAAAACTAGTTTCCGTTCTGAAAGTGTGTGAATGCTACTAAAACTAGTTTCTGTTCTGATAGTTTGCAAATGCGTGATCATGAAATAAATAAAAGTTATTAATAATAATATTACTTAAAAAAAAATCTAAATTGAATTTCCAAAAAGTGGGAAAAAAACAAAACCTTGACTAACTGTTAAAGATTTTAATTCATTTTGTATTTGTTTTTATTAAATATAACATTGATAGGATTTTTTTTTTTTTTACAATCACCTAGAAATATTAGATTTTCAGTAAATCGTAATTAAATTATTATTATTATGTTTTGTTTATTGTAAAGTAATATTGTTAATTTATTGTATATACATCATTCAAGTATTAGATACATTTTATTATCTTGAGTATGTCATGAGTATAACCTTTGGTAGATAAGTAAATAGAAAATAAATAAATATTACTTTGAAAATATAAAGCTGTAATAAAATAAAATAATAATAATAATAATCTTTCAATAGTTCATTATTTTTAAATAAAATTCTAAAATATTATAATTATACTTTTATTTTATTTGTATTTATTTATTTAATTATTTATTACGTATGCTTGTTTCATGAGAAAATTAAGCATATTTATGCTATTTTAATAATACTTTCTGCATTTTTTTTGAGTAATTTAAGTTTGAGTGTTTTGAGCTGTATTTTATTATTCTCACTGTTGTAATACAGTAAAATTTACACTATTTAAGTCGGCACATGTTAAATACATACTCATGATATAACATCTTTAAAAGTTAAAAAATATTTTTTTTTTTGCATTACAGTAATGAGAATGAGGTCTTGTGTCATTACGTAATGCGATTGCATGGGAAAATGCAAATGAAAAATGCTAGCAACAAGTGAGCAAAAAGTTTTCTGTAATCATAAAGCCTTGTACCCCAAACCAAAGCCTGATGATGAAGGCGAGCAATCAAAGAGCAGAGAAAAGAGCATCCGACCGCACGATTTCATGAGTGCAGTCACGCCATGACATCAGCGCTCATCTCCGAGGAGATTGTCGTGTTTATTGACTGCATTAAAGTGCATTTAAGCCCAATTTCTGCCAGCCAGCATGTCTTTTATCATCATCTTGGGAGGGCATGATATCATCTAGCCCAGCATCATCTTCCCGCTGCCGGATCATGTTCAGAGACGAGCAAAATATTTATTTAAACAAGAACCATCCGCACACCTCACTTATTTGATATGCAAGAGACTGCAATCTTACTGTCTGCAGTTTTGCTCTATTTTCTCTAATCTTCTTTATTCAAATATTTTTCTTTTTAATTTCTAAATAGTATTAAGACTAAGCCTAGTTTGAAGACTAATAAAACTTCAAAAGAGAAAAGTAAGCCTAACTAGATTTGCCATTTTCTAATTTATAAAAAAGGAAAAAAAGTGTTACTTTAAAGTGATTGCCTGGGTGCTGCTATGCTGTTGCTCGTGTGTTTATTATATAATGGCTATAGTTTATTAAATATTTTTTGAGGTTTTTATTGAGAAAATTAAGCCAATTTTATTAACACATTTTGCATTTATTTTCATGAAAATTAAGTAAATTTAATTCCCCAAAATCAAATTATTTGTTTGAATTATTTTGAAATCGAGTAATTTGAGTTAATAAGAAATTTGTAATTTTTTAGTTGAAATTTTCAATGTTGTAAAACTTAAAAATTTGCACAGTATTTATTACATTTAGGTCTGCATATTTAATTATTATGTTTAAAACTTTACAATTTAAATAATACATCATACTTTTTTCTCATCAAAGTAATATCATTACCGTAATGGGGATTTTGGGGGGAAATGCAAAGGAGATACACGAGCAAAAAGTTTTTATTTTACATTTTGCTTTTGCTAAGGTTTTTGTGTGGTTGTTTGGCCATTGTTTATTTTATTTTTATGTTTCATTAACACTTTTTGCATTTATGTTCATGACCGTTAAGTATATGTAATTCCCCAACTTCTATTTATTTTGTGAGTTAATGAATTAACTGATTAATTTGAGTTGTATTTTTGAGTTTGAATTTAATTTTAGAGTTTTCCTTTTTCACGATTTCAAATACAATAAAATTTGCAATATCAATTTTTTTAAGTCAGCATATATTAAATAAACACTCATTCTGTATAAAACCTTTACAGCTTAAACAATATATCATACTTTTTTTTGATGAGAATGAGATCTTTTGTCATTACTGTAACAACGCAAGTGAGAAAAACGTTTTTACATAATTTTACATAATTTTTCTTTTACATAAATTTAAAACATGCATTTGAGGTCATATCTGGCCAACTTGTGCACAACAATAAATTGCATTTCAATGATCTCATTCCAAAGTTCCTTGAACCAGTAATTTATTGTCTGTGCATATGCCGATACAGTATATGTTTTGGTATGTTGCAGTACAATTTTTAACAGTCTTGCCTAAGAATTTTAATATCAGAACAGCTCAGGCTTTTGAGCTGCGACGTGTGAAATGAAGATCCAGCATTTTCTAAACTCCACCTGTGTCACTCACGGCCCCTCCTCATGTATAGAATTATCTCTGATGTTCAAGCTGCAACACATTAAAGGCTGTGTGTGGATGACTTCATAGTGAAACCAGAGCCTTTTACGACAGTCATTAACCATGTCATATCCAGGAGCGGCGCAAGCATATGGCCCGCTGCCGAGTGAAGGATCTGCTAAATGATAAACCTAATCCTGAAATATTGGTGAAATGCTAAACTATTTATGTTAAAACGTCCTTCCTGGGTGATTAATGAGGCTTAAAAGAATCTGGATGAAAGTTTGACTGCCCTAAGAGAAAAGAGAGCTCAGGAGTTTTCAACTGTTTCTCTAAAAACGCAAAGAGAAAAAGAAATGAAATAGTTCAAACGTGGCAAGTGTGTAAAGTAATGAAGATTTAAGTGACTTTTGTCTTGAGATCTATTCTGAAACTATGGAAGTCCAAATAAAATAAAAAAGGTAATTGTGAGTTTATATCTTGTAATTCTGACTTTTTTTTCTCAGAATCGTGAGATATAAACTCGCAATTCTGAGAAAAAAAAGTAAGACTTGCAAGGTATAAACTCGCAATTCTGGCTTTTTTTCAAAGTTGCGACTTGCGAGTTTGTATATTGCAATTTACTTTTTCTCGCAATTGTGTCGTATAAACTCTCAATTCTGAGTTTTTTCTCGCAATTGTGTCGTATAAACTCTCAATTCTGAGTTTTTTCTCGCAATTGTGTCGTATAAACTCTCAATTCTGAGTTTTTTTCTCGCAATTGTATTGTATAAACTCTCAATTCTGAGTTTTTTTCTCGCAATTGTATTGTATAAACTCTCAATTCTGAGTTTTTTCTCGCAATTGTGTCGTATAAAACTCTCAATTCTGAGTTTTTTCTCGCAATTGTGTCGTATAAACTCTCAATTCTGAGTTTTTTCTCGCAATTGTGTCGTATAAACTCTCAATTCTGAGTTTTTTTCTCGCAATTGTATTGTATAAACTCTCAATTCTGAGTTTTTTCTCGCAATTGTGTCGTATAAACTCTCAATTCTGAGTTTTTTCTCGCAATTGCGTCGTATAAACTCTCAATTCTGAGTTTTTTCTCGCAATTGTATTGTATAAACTCTCAATTCTGAGTTTTTTTCTCGCAATTGTATTGTATAAACTCTCAATTCTGAGTTTTTTTCTCGCAATTGTATTGTATAAACTCTCAATTCTGAGTTTTTTTCTCGCAATTGTATTGTATAAACTCTCAATTCTGAGTTTTTTTCTCGCAATTGTATTGTATAAACTCTCAATTCTGAGTTTTTTTCTCGCAATTGTATTGTATAAACTCTCAATTCTGAGTTTTTTCTCGCAATTGTGTCGTATAAACTCTCAATTCTGAGTTTTTTCTCGCAATTGCGTCGTATAAACTCTCAATTCTGAGTTTTTTCTCGCAATTGCGTCGTATAAACTCTCAATTCTGAGTTTTTTTCTCGCAATTGTATTGTATAAACTCTCAATTCTGAGTTTTTTTCTCGCAATTGTATTGTATAAACTCTCAATTCTGAGTTTTTTTCTCGCAATTGTATTGTATAAACTCTCAATTCTGAGTTTTTTCTCGCAATTGTATTGTATAAACTCTCAATTCTGACTTTTTTCCTCAGAACTACAAGTTATAAATCTCACAATTCAGACTTTTTTCTCGCAATGTTCGTATAAACTCTCAATCTGAGTTATTTTCTCGCATTGTGTCGATCACTCTCAATTCTGAGTTTTTTCTCTGCAATTGTGTCGTATAAACTCTCAAGTCTGATTTTTTCTCGCAATTGGTCGTTAACCCTCAATCTGACTTTTTTCTCTCAATTGGGTTCCATATAACTCTCAATTCTGACCTTTTTTCTCACAATTCTGACTTTTTTCTCACAATTCTGACTTTTTTCTCACAATTGTGTTTATATCTCGCAATTCTGAATTTATCTCGCATGTGTCGTATAAAACTCTCAATTCTGAGTTTTTTCTCGCAATTGCGTCGTATAAACTCTCAATTCTGACTTTTTTCTCGCAATTGTGTCGTATAAACTCTCAATTCTGAGTTTTTTCTCGCAATTGTGTCGTATAAACTCTCAATTCTGAGTTTTTTCTCGCAATTGTGTCGTATAAACTCTCAATTCTGAGTTTTTTCTCGCAATTGTGTCGTATAAACTCTCAATTCTGACTTTTTTCTCGCAATTGTGTCATATAAACTCTCAATTCTGACTTTTTTCTCGCAATTGTATTGTATAAACTCTCAATTCTGAGTTTTTTTCTCGCAATTGTATTGTATAAACTCTCAATTCTGAGTTTTTTTCTCGCAATTGTATTGTATAAACTCTCAATTCTGAGTTTTTCTCGCAATTGTGTCGTATAAACTCTCAATTCTGAGTTTTTTTCTCGCAATTGTATTGTATAAACTCTCAATTCTGAGTTTTTTTCTCGCAATTGTATTGTATAAACTCTCAATTCTGAGTTTTTTCTCGCAATTGTGTCGTATAAACTCTCAATTCTGAGTTTTTTTCTCGCAATTGTATTGTATAAACTCTCAATTCTGAGTTTTTTCTCGCAATTGTCGTATAAACTCTCAATTCTGACTTTTTTCTCGCAATTGTGTCGTATAAACTCTCAATTCTGAGTTTTTTTCTCGCAATTGTATTGTATAAACTCTCAATTCTGAGTTTTTTTCTCGCAATTGTATTGTATAAACTCTCAATTCTGAGTTTTTTTCTCGCAATTGTATTGTATAAACTCTCAATTCTGAGTTTTTTTCTCGCAATTGTATTGTATAAACTCTCAATTCTGAGTTTTTTTCTCGCAATTGTATTGTATAAACTCTCAATTCTGAGTTTTTTCTCGCAATTGTGTCGTATAAACTCTCAATTCTGAGTTTTTTCTCGCAATTGTGTCGTATAAACTCTCAATTCTGAGTTTTTTCTCGCAATTGTGTCGTATAAACTCTCAATTCTGAGTTTTTTCTCGCAATTGTGTCGTATAAACTCTCAATTCTGACTTTTTTCGCAATTGTGTCGATACATCTCAATTCGAGTTTTTTCTCGCATTGTCTTGTCAAACTCTCAATTCTGCTTTTTTCTGCAAGTTTGTCCGTATAAACTCTCAATTCGGACTTTTTCATCGCAATTGTGGTCTATAAACGCTCACTTCTGAGTTTTTTCTCGCAATTGGTGTCGTATAACTCCTCAATTTCTGCTTTTTTCTCGCAATTGGTGTCATATAAACTCTCATTCTGACTTTTTTCTCACAATCTGACCTTTTTTTCTCACATTCTGACTTTTTTTCTTCACAATTGTTCGTATAAACTCTCAATCTGAGTTTTTTTTTTCTCCGCAATTGTTTGTATAACTCTCAATTCTGATTTTTTTTCTCGCATGTGTCGTATAAACTCTCATCCTGCAGTTTTGTCTCAGCAATTTTGTCGATAAACTCCTCAATTCTGACTTTTTTCTCGCAATTGTATTGTATAAACTCTCAATTCTGACTTTTTTCTCGCAATTGTGTCGTATAAACTCTCAATTCTGAGTTTTTTCTCGCAATTGTGTCGTATAAACTCTCAATTCTGAGTTTTTTCTCGCAATTGTGTCGTATAAAACTCTCAATTCTGAGTTTTTTCTCGCAATTGTGTCGTATAAACTCTCAATTCTGACTTTTTTCTCGCAATTGTGTCATATAAACTCTCAATTCTGACTTTTTTCTCACAATTCTGACTTTTTTCTCACATTCTGATTTTTTTTCTCACAATTGTTCGTATAAACTCTCTTCTGAGTTTTTTTCTCGCAATTGTATTGTATAAACTCTCAATTCTGAGTTTTTTCTCGCAATTGTGTCGTATAAACTCTCAATTCTGACTTTTTTCTCGCAATTGTATCGTATAAACTCTCAATTCTGAGTTTTTTCTCGCAATTGTGTCGTATAAACTCTCAATTCTGAGTTTTTTTCTCGCAATTGTATTGTATAAACTCTCAATTCTGAGTTTTTTTCTCGCAATTGTATTGTATAAACTCTCAATTCTGAGTTTTTTTCTCGCAATTGTGTCGTATAAACTCTCAATTCTGAGTTTTTCTCGCAATTGTGTCGTATAAACTCTCAATTCTGACTTTTTTCTCGCAATTGTGTCGTATAAACTCTCAATTCTGAGTTTTTTCTCGCAATTGTGTCGTATAAACTCTCAATTCTGACTTTTTTCCTCATTGTGTCGTATAAACTCTCATTCGGTCTCAATATCTCGCAAGTCGACTCTATAACAGCATTATATCTCACAATTCTGAGAAATGAAGTCAGAATTGCAAGATATAAACTTGAAATTGTGAGGAAAAAAGTCAGAATTGTCAGAAGTTGCAATTACTTTTTTTTTTTTATTATTCAGTGGTGAAAATATAAAATATCAAATTTCCATATGAAACTATTTTGGAGATGTTGAAAGTCTGCTTTCCATTCTACCTCATTGTCTTGGAGGAGCAGACATATTTGTGCTTATTATTTATTTTATTATAAATATTAATAAGGTATTTTGTAAATTGTGCCCATCATGATTTTCTGCTTTTCTGTTGTGACATTAATATTGCTTTCTTTCATTTCAGAATGCCTTATCATGTTTTCTTCACGTTTAGAGAGATTTATAGCCTTTGTTCCTTCTTTTTTGTCTTTAGCCAATCACATGCCTGATTCAAGATGGGGGTCTCAAAAATGTGCTTACTATGTATATTACTAATTTAATTTACTAACTTTACTTTTAATTTAAATTGTGCTTTGTTGGCATGATCTCTGCTAGAATGCTAAAAAACGTTCAATGTTAAATATTTTTAAATTGTTGTTTTGTAATAGTTTTTTCTGTTTTGAGACAAAACCGTAAAAAGCACATTTGGCTATTTAATTAATGAAAAAAATTGTCAAAAAACGGGGGAATTTTCATTTCGGTGCATCCCTACTCTACACTGCTCCAGAGGGTTAGTAAAGCCTGCGGATGACGTAGGATGTATGCGTAGTGTGATATCCGATGAGAATATGCTATTCTCGCGAGAACCAAGTTTTGTTTACTGCAAAGGAAAACCAGTCTCCTCTTGGCTTATATTGAAATCATCTGACATTTTTCTTTATAAATCCTCATTTTGTACTACTAATTCATTTTGTTTTGTTTTGCTCGCTCTCTGTGCGTCCCCGTTCGTCACCCACCCGCGTTTCGACGATGTCATCCGCTGGAATCCATTTTACTGACGCATGGCAACGTTTGCGGAAGTTAGTGATTACAGTTATAAGTTTAATATGGATCTTTTTCTTACTCAACGCATTGATCGCTTCAGAAGCCTTATTAACCCACCGGGCAGCTGTATGGAGCCCTTTTTATTATAGATGGATGCACTTTATTGGACTTCAAAAAATCAACAGCCATTCACTGCCATACCAGATTGGAAGAGCCGTACATTTTTTTATATATCTCCGATTGTATTCCTCTGAAAAAAGAAAGTCCATACATAGGATGGCTTGAAGGTGAGTAATCATTGGGTAATTTTCATTTTTAGGTGAACTATCTGCTTAATATTAGTTTGAGGGGTAACAAATATTCTAAAACAACTTTCATCTTTTACAGACTTTCACCTCCATCACGTCTGCTTTCTCACTCCATCATGTTGTTTTCTCTGCTGTTCAAATGTGACCACTCAGCGCCACACGCTGTCAAGGGGTCAAAGGTCAGTCCTGAAGGCATCATTTGTTCAGAACACATGGCATTCCTCTGCTTAAATTAGATTGTGCCCTTACGAAACCTGTCGAAACAACTGTTCCCAAGGCCCAGAACAAAGATGCAGGGAGAAAGTCCGAAGCGGTTCATTTGAGAGCGGACAGAGATCAGAAGCTGCTGAAAGCATAAACACCTCAGATGTTTTTGCATTTAATTGAAGCCAAGAATCTTTTCTGGACAACATCTGAAGACCATCTTCAATTTTGGAATGTTTCGCTTGAAGGGAAGATTTCGAAACATGCCGATCTGCTACTTTTAAGTATTCACACTACGTTTAAAAGGTAAGCACATCTGTTTTGTGTTGTTGCGCTGCCTCACCCTGACCGAAAGGGTCACCCAGGGGTCTCCTGCTGTCTCCGCCGTGCCACTCTTATTGCCAGGCTCCTCTGTTCTCAGTCAGAGAGGAAGTTTTGACAGCCAGACTTTACAACCTCCTCTCCCCCTGCCTGTGCTTTGCACATGCTCTAACAGAAACTCCGGTCCGGTGACTTCATCCCTCATTCACGAAAGCTTCCCCTCCTCCTCCTTCTCTCTCTCTCTCTCTCCGGCAGCATGCCAGCCGTTTTCCTCTTGCTGCGCTCTCTGGTTGTCAGTCTCCTCAGTAGCAGATTAGCAGCCTCTGCCGCGCAGCTCCTTCGCAGAAGCCTGACGGCGGCTGCTGGGCACCTCGGCACCGTGCTGCGCCACGTCTGGGAGCGGATCAGTTCCAAGGAGTCCAAGGAGGCCATCCTGGGCTGCGTCCTGTGCATTCTAAACATGCACAAGAAGGTGGACAACTAAATTCGAGAAGAACGAGTATAGCTTGGACTTTTTAATTTGTGATTTAGAACGAACCATGTCGGAGAGCATCGCCAGGAAAATCCAGCCGTTCACCATCGGGACCAAACTCTCGGCTCCGGCCGTGCCAAAGTGCTCGGACTTTCCCGATGGTTTTCTTCCGAATCGGACATTCTCAGATAACTGCAAACTGAGGCACCTGAACGAACAGGTGTCTCTTTATCTTGGCCGAGACAGGCACTGCGGACCTGCGGCGAAGCATCGGCGTGAAGAGACGTCCGACGACCACCTGAACCGAAACACAGTCTCCCCACCGAACACTGCATCCAGGTCCATTCGTAAGATCACCATCTCCAGCCGAATGGAGGCTGCGAAAGACAGACTGACTCCAGGGATGGAGCTGAAGAAAATAAGAGCAAACTCTGAGAATATTAATAACAATAACAACATCACATCCGTCAACACGCAGCTGCCTAAAATAGTGGGTGTCAGCTATGAGAATAAACCCAGCTCACAGTTCAAGGTAAGACACGCTTATTTTAATTCATTTGTAAAAATTTGAAGTCCAATCAAATCCATCAGAATGATTACATGAGATATTTGTTGTTTATGTGAAGCCATCATTGCTTTTTAATGCGGCGTACAAGAGTATTCAGGTGTTTGTATTCAGTTTCACAAAAATGCCTTTTTTTTTGGTCTATAAAATCTAGTTTTCAATTTTAAGTAGTGCTTTCAAATGATTAATCGCGATTACTCGCATCCAAAATAAAAGTTTATGTTTACATAATACATGTGTGTGTACTGTGCATATTTATTATATCAGTAAATTTTGAAATATTTACATGCATATATGTATATTCATATAATTGATATTATTTAATATATAAACATAACATATTTTTTCTTAAATATATACAGTACATGCATGTGTATGTATTATATATATACATAATAAATATACACAGTACACACATATTATGTAAACAAAAACCTTTATTTTGGTTGTGATTAATCGTTTGACAGCACTAAATTATTAAGTAATGTGTAAAGTAAAAAAAAAACTCAAAGGTTGTTGTTATTATTGTTATGAATGATGAAATGAGCAATCGTTTTATTTATGAAGTGCGTAAAATGCTTCATAAATAAGTGTTTTATAGATATAATAATGAAAGAATGAATGAAATAATATTTTTTAAATATTTTTACTGTGCTTCTTATTAATTTCATTTAATATTAAGACAAAAAATGCACAAACAAAAATCCTAAATACAGATGTTTAAATTGATATGTGATTAGAAAAAATAATAAATGTTTATACATATACACCATTTATAAATGTATCACACATGCCACTGAAGATTGAAATGTGACTAAATATATATATATATAAAAAGCCTGCAAAATGTCATGTAAGTGCAATGAACTTTTAAACATTGCTATATCGAGTTAAACCTGCTTACATAAACTACACGGGACAATAACATCGTGTTACTGGAATAAAATGGCATGCCCTGGTATTGAGGAATCTTGTTTTTGGAGAATCCGTAATAAGACTCCCGTAATCAAAACATAATGAGATGCCATGGAAACGGCAATGCACAAATATACTATTGTAGCCGATCTCATCCAGGCTGATGATGCCATCACTCTCTCAGCTTTAATATTAGTTCATGCGAGTCCACATGAACTGATAGACACGTCTTGTTATGAGCTGGAAACGGCAGGAGATGAGTGCGGTCGTGTGCTCAGGATCTGTGTGGTTCAGATGATGTGTTTATTATGTAACGCTGCTCTTCCTGGAATCAATGCTCAAGTTCAAATGATGTCAGAGCATCGGATATTAAAATCCACCTTCAGGATTCTGCGAGTGTTCACTCAGGTTTTGTCTCATGTCAATGGGTCAGCAGGAGAAATTTTTCTGTGTATTTATACTTTACAATATAGATATAGAGTAGGGTCCAAAAGTCTAATGCCACTAGTCACAATGCTTCTATTTTTCTCATCTTTATTTCATTGCAAATCATATGATCCGTATCAGTTTCAGCGGAAATTTTTGCAGTTAACATGATTTTCAGGATTTCTTAGTTTGTGTTTTGTTTTTTAATATATGAATATAATAAAAAGTGTATTAATATAATTCATGCAATTCATATATAAATAAATTGATAAATGAACATACAAATATACATAATTGTATGTTAGTGTGTTAGAAGTACAGATAATCAGTTTTGGCCTTGAAAAGCAAAACCACAATATTGTCTGTCTCAGATAATGAATATAAATCATGACAGCTCACTGTTTATGTCTTTGTTTAGGTGTTGCTGTGTAAAGATGGTGAAAAGCAGTGCAGTGGTGACCAAGAGAAATTTGCTTCTTCTCCACAGGTAACTTTATGATTTACCAGATTAACCGTAATGACAATATTCTGAAAAAAAAGAGATAGTTTTCATCATTCAGATTCAGATTTGAGATGGTCTTTGATTTTACATTTATGTGTTTAGCGGACACTTTTATCAAGAGCAGCTGAAAAACAAGCAAGCTGTTTTAGCTGCTTTTTTCATATTTATTTTCATCATACAGTTTTTTTTTTTTTTTTTTAGTCTTCATAAACATCAACCAAACTACCCATCCTGAGATATCACTCCAACATTTGAAGCAAGAAATTGTGAAATGTAAATTATTTTTAGTACACAGATGGTTGTGGTAGAAGTGGTTTTTAGTGATGTAATTTATATAAAACTATTCATTTTATATAAAACGTAATACATACGCTTTTGAAAATACTCTCATATATCCAAAATGTAATGCAGTTCATGGTAATTCCAATACCATTCACCCATGTTTTTTTTGTTTGTTTTTTAGTATCATTTAGAATTTATTATAGTTTTTAAAAATTTTGAATTATTTTTGTGTTTTCCATATTCATTTTAATTAAAATTTGAGTAATTTTTGTTGTGTTTTTTATTTTTATTTTTGTGGTTGTTTTTTAATTTATATATATATAGATCCACACAGCGCTAATATTATAATATATATATATATATATATATAGTTCAGTCATGAAACTCTAGATGGCGCAGGCTGATGGGTTGTTAACGTAACTGATGATATTCAGAGAGTTAAACGACTTGGCACAAGCTGATTGGTTCATGTTGCATTTGCAGCCAATGAGCTTGCTGCTTTACATTTAAATGGCTAGTTAGCGTTCACTTGAGCATTTTGCAGCGCGCTTTCAGAGTTTCTCTGAACCCTCCACCTTCCCCAGCTCCACCTTTATAGATCTGCTACGGGTTATTTTATATGCTACTTGTGCAGCAGCAGCATTTCTTAATACTCACAGCACCGTATTGGCTTATGTATTGGCAGTAGCAAGTTCATGTACTTGCTTGCAGCAGTAGCAATAATCTACAACTACAGCAATAACCAACATCAGCAGCAATTCAGCAGCAGCAGCAGCGTAGCAGATCTATTCCGCCAAGACCAAATACATTAACATTGTCCTATCCATCACCATGCTAAAATCTTCCAAGAGTTGTCATGATTGAAATACTTTTTTATTATTTTTAGTAATTTTTTACATCAAATAACCAATGACAATGTGAACAGGGTTTGCTTTGGCATGAGCTTAGTTTTTTTTTATATTTAATTATATACTAATATACAGTATATTATATATATATATATATATAAATATAATATTTTTTTTTTTTTTTCTATATATAATATTTTTTTTATATTTTAGTTAACGATAATAATCCCGATTTGCAGTGCATCATGGGAGTTAGCGGCGACTGCTCAGCTTTTTTGCTGGGTTCTCTCATCGTCTCTCATTTGTGAATTATGGTCATTGCAGTTCATTTCTAGGTATTTGGGAATTAAACATTCTATGCTATTGTTAAAAATCAGTTTCTCCCAGGAAAAAAATGAATACGTTTTTCACTTCCAGAACATGACTGTTGCACTCTATGCAGACTTTTACACAGTAAGCCAGTGGTATTGTAACTATATCATCTATCGGTTTGCAGATCTTGTACTTCTTGTTCCTCGATCGTTCGAACACACGACTGACCCCAGACCTGTGTGCAGCAGAATTTAATTTTGACCGTGAATTCCCTCTTGAGTGGTTTGTGTTCAGCTATAGCCAGATGCATATAAGATAATGGGCTCTTGGAATATAGGAAGTGATGTCAGTGGTGCAGCAGGCCAAGCCTAAACGACTTATTATTTTAAGTGTTCAGTTGGGGTTTGCAGAGGAAAAAGCAGCGGTGAAACTTTTACAGCCGTTTTGGGGTAATGTGAGTCGAGGCCCTTAATTCCATTGAATTTTTATTTCCTTCACTTATTATTTTTCATTCATTCTTTATTCCTGTTTAAATGAACCTTGATATATTATCAAGTTCTTCACTGCTTTTTTTCTGTTCTATGCCCCGTCTAAAACCTCTGCATTGTGCATAAAATGCGCTATTTAGATTTACTTTTTCATACATAAATATATATATATAATCATATAACGAGTGTTATATTATGCAATTTATACACATACCTTACTAAGAATGTTCAGTTTTTCTATACAAATTTGGTCTGTAGTTATTTGAATTAACAGGAACATTTTGCCCTTTATGCATACATTTTTTTTATGTAAGTACAAGTTTTATATTACATACAACTGTATAATTGCCTCTAAAAGTAAGTTTAATCTGACACAAAAATGTCTTATTTTGGCAGAAGATAAAAAATATAAATAAAAAACATGTTTTTTGTATGCGTGTTAATTTTTCTTAAAGACACATTGTCTCTAGAATTAAAGCTGGAAAATCGGGATACCAGAAGAATGATACCAAATTATAATAAATACCTGGTGTGTGTGTGTGTGTGTGTGCTGTTGTGGCTTGGATTGTGTGTGTGTGTGGTTGCGTGAGTCATACCTGTCAACATTTTGGGTACCAAAGGGGGGGGTGGGGGGGGGGGGTATTGGGGGTGGAGTCAAAGTAACCATTATATTATATTATATTATTTTTATATTAATTTAAATAATTATTATCAAACAATTATATTAATTTAGTAACAAATATATCTTTAGTGTAGGCTATATCTTTAGAGTTTTATAATTCATTATCTTCTTGTAGATCCACCAGTTCACATTTACAACTGAGTGTTTTCTGCGTAAAAATAAGGGTCGTTTTTTGGCTTTGGTCTAAAATGCAAATTCATTCTCTGTCAGCAGGTGGCGCTTTTCGCCAGGAATAAAGCCGTTTCCCCGGTAACCGCAGTAAACAAAACAGTGCAGCACCTGATTTTGCAACTTGCAGAGCTCATATTTAATCAATTAAACCATACATAGCCTTTTGAAGTGTAAGTTATATCTCAATTTACATGCATATTTAGTTTTTTTCACCGGAGCACCACCTGAGTCTTCTCCTCCCATTTCTACCAGTGATCATTGTTTCCTTCCCGTGGTACTCCCTGTGCAAATATCAACAGCATCACTGGGCTGTAGGTTGCCAGTTGAGACAAGTGGGTTAAATTGCATGCGTCGATCATGTGATAAGATGCTGTTTCATACAAATCTGGCAACTGGACAACCTTGTAATTTGTTGTCGTGAGTATCATATAATATGTGTTGGCCCACTACAAATTACGAGAGGGTTGACATGTTGGCGTGTGTGTGTGTATGTGTGTGTGTTGTGTGTTTGTGTGTGTGTGTGTGTGTGTTGACTCCCTAGGGGCTCCAGCCGCAGTAAATCACGGTAATCAAACAAGGGTAAATCTGTTGTCGATCCTGACAAAGACAAGAATGAGAGCAAAGAAGAGAAGAAAGAAATATCACCGCGCTCAACTATAATCCTGTTGATCTGAAACAGAGAACACACACACACACACACACCCGCCTCTGATGCATGACTTGAAAGCTGCCGATCTTTGTGCGAGTGTGTGTGTGGTGTGATGTGTGTGTGTGTGTGTGTGTGTGGTGTGTGTGTGTTGTGTGTGTGTTGTGTTGTGTGTGTGTGTGTGTGAGTGAGTGGTGAGTGTGTGTGTGTGTGTGTGTGCAACAATAATCACATGAAAGAATAAACATACATTCATTGACAATAAATTGCAATAAAACGTTGATTTCTTTGTGATCAAATCTAACCCAGACAAATGTAAACCGCTGACATTGCTCCCCGTTCAGAAAGGCATATGTTCTAAGAAAGCACATTTGAAGCATGGAGTTGATAAGCCACATCACAGAGCGCTCGGACTGAACAGAACTGAGTCGGTGTTCTGTACAGGAGATCTCGCGAGCATAACATGCGCTTCCACGTCGCGAGGTGAGCGCTCAAGCCGATGACTTCTACCGCCGGTGCGAACGCGATCCATCCGGAGTCACCGCAACAGGCACAACTCCCTCAGCCGAGACTGCAGCGAGACGGCCGCATCCCATAGTAATGACCGCAGCAGCGCTGGAAGCGCCTCGGGTTTAGCTGATAACGCATCTCTCTTTGTCCTTCGCCTGTGCGCCTCCTATCGCCTTCTCTTTGATGTACATCAAGTCACTATGCACGCTCGGACGGCGCGCAAAGGGCGCAACGATGCCGTACGCGTCGCCGTCCTTGATCTTCTTGTTTCGGAGGGACTTCTTGTGCAGAATGTCGCAGTACTGCACGGACACCTTGCGATGGAGGTCCGGGCTCATCTCGTTGGGCAGTTTGGCGAGAGCAAAAAGTCTCTGGAACATCTGGTCCACGTTAGTGTTCTTCTTGGCGGAGATCTCGAAGTAGGCGCACTGCTCGTCGCCGGCGATCAGCTGCTCGATCTCCTCGCGCTGAACCTCGCGGCAGAACTCGCGGTCGCCCTTGTTCCCGCAGATGACCAACGGGACGTCCACGTTCTCTTTGGTCTTGTTTTTAAGGCAGGACTTGGTCTCGAAGATCTGCTGCTTGAGCCGCTGGACCTCACAAAACGACTCGCGGTTGTCCAGACTGAACACCAGGATGAAAACATCACCTGTGGCCAAAAGAATAAAGAGAGAGGTTAGAAATCGAGTCTGGTATACTGTTGAGTCAAAGATGCACCGGTTCATAATCTGACATTTACCTGTGAGAATGGATAGCCTCCTCATAGCTGGGAACGGATGGTTCCCTGAAGTATCCAAAATGTCCAGCTGATACACATCTCCTTTAATGCTGTAGAGTTTCCTGTGGAAGTCCTCGATGGTCGGCGTGTACTGCTCCTCGAAGCGTCCGTTCAAGAAGCGAGACACTATCGCCGTCTTGCCAACTTTGGTGGATCCGAGAATGACCATCCTGTAGCAGTTTTTCGCCGGGATGTCAAACTCGCTCTCCGAGGGACTCATTTTCTTAATCATGTTTCTGTGGTGTGTGAGTGGTTTGAGCCGGACTGGTGAAGATCAGCGCGCTGTGGCTCTCTCAAGCGTCGAGAGCGGCTTTTTAAACGCGTCTGCGCTCCGCCTCCGGAACGCGTCACCGCGGGACAGGTGTTGACCGAGCGACGCGTCAGTTCGTGTGGATGAGGTCCGTGCATTCGGGTGCAGCTAATGCCAGGAAATGTACTGAGAGGAAAAGTACTTTCACATCGTGTATCAAACTCCTTACTGTACTTTTTTTTTAAACAATATGTCATACGTATAGGCCTGTACTGTAAAGTATCATTTCTATTATTTACTAGGTAAAACTCGCCTAATAATTGATGAGTTCACAGAACTGTACATTTCTTTTTATTGCTCAGTTATGTATACAGTGGAGTGCTTTATGATAATATTTATGTTATTTACTTCACGTCATTATACTCGGACTGAGTGTTTGTATGGGTAACACTGTGCTCTGTCTTTGTGTTATTAATGACTACATTACTGGAGAAGCCCATTTTGATGAACTATGGGATTTAAAAAAAATTTTTTTTATTGTAGGCTACCTGTTATTTATCAATACATTTCTCAGTAGCAATTGAGATTTAATCGCGTAAATAGGTTGTTTATTAACATTAGGCCTATAATTAATTGAAATACTCGCAACTGTTTTTGCAGTAAAATTCTGGTAAGTTCTAGCTGTGTTTTTAACCTTAAATGCAACAGTGTGTCTTAATGAATTGAATGCGTTAATGAGGTACACTGGTATGTTATGTTTATACTTGACCACAAGTGGGGAACGTGAAAGAGACCGGCGTTTGCAACATTCGGCGTAAGTGTTTAAACACTCCTGACGTGTGAGTACAAGTAACTAAAAACATAACAAGTCCGTTCACTGTGGTTCTGCTGGAGTTTCATGTTTCTTTTGCAGCTCAGTGTTTTATGCAGAGCGCACGTGAGCTTGCGTCTCCGCGCCGCGCGCTAGCGTCTCGGAGCGCGCTCTAGAAAGCTTGATTTGTTGATATTGTGCTGTTTAAAGTTTGATGATGGTGTTATTTTACATATGAATCTGCTACACATCCATCAATTGTTTCTGCGTTCTTTTTCTTTTTGATTCAAGATTATTGCTCTTTCAGAAGAGCCACTTATGCATTTCCTTATATTAATATTTATGCATTAAATTATTTTGTATTCTTTCTTCATTTCGTGTTTATAAAGCTATGCGTTATAAGACAAGCAATGGCACCCCAAAGAAGTTGCAAAACAAATGTCAGCGTGAAATGACAATTTGATGAGTTTTCTCTAGAGCAGCGGAAAGCGCGGGTGATCATAATGAGATTTTCTTTGAAACAGGAGCCACACAAAACCTGGTTTGGAAATGCACACAGCCTCAGCTCGTTACAGGAGAGAAACAAAAGTGTGGCGAGGGAGAAACAGCAGCATGCAGCTGCCATCGATGCCATCGTCCTCAAAGACGTGGCCTTAAACAGCAGCAACAGATCTGTTTCAAAGAATGGATGAAAGCCGATGTATGGCACACACAAGCAGGGCCATAAATGAGAGAGAAAGTTAAGAACTAATGCAGAAGCTGTGCAAATAGGACCCTCACAAACCAATACATACATTCTGAGTGATAATGACCTTTACAATCAGAAAGAACTTGTATTTCTACAACTTGACGTTCAAATGATGGCAAAAGCACACTCATCTCCGCAGGCAGCACAAGCGTTTCTCATTTTAGTCCATTCCCATCAGAGAGGTTTTAGGTATGCTGTCTTTCGTATTCATGCAAAGGATTTTTCTGTAGATTGCATGAGCTTTTCTGAGAGCCAGGCCATTATCTGAACCCCTCTTAAAGGGATCATTCACTCAAAAATTAAAATTCTGTCATAATATACTCACCTTCATGCCGTTCCAAGATCAGTTTAGCGACGTTTTTTTTCCTTCCCATGAACACAAAATTATAACTATACATATATAATATAGATCACTAGCTACACTAATATATAAACTTAGCACAAATCAGCATATTAGCAAGATGTCTGAAGGATCAGTGACCTGGAAGACTGTCGTAATGTGCTGAAAATACATATTTGATCACCCCCCCCCCCCCCCCCCCCCCCCCAAAAAAAAAAAACCCCCCCCCCCCCCCCCCCCCCCCCCCCTCGAAATATATTACATTTTACAATATACTCAAATAGAAACCATTTATTTTAAATTGGAATGTAAATAAAAAATTTCAGAATTGTACCACTTTTTGTATAAAGCCCATAAGCACCCAGGTTAAGCGAAGACTTCTTTAAAACGAAAGAGAAAACAAATCTGTTTTGCATTATTTTTCCTATAAGTCAGCATGTAAAATAACGAGTAGAATGATAAGTTAACACCCTTATCTTCTCAAATCTAAACTGTGCTTAAACTTACTGTACACTATTTCTGAGTATCCTTATATTAAAGATTCCTTTCATATACACTTGTTGTACTAGATTTCACGTGTCAAGTGTTTGCAGTTAATTTCTACCAAACACATTGTAATTGAGTTTTAAAATTGCTCTTCCAGAAGTTGACTTGTGTAAGAGCCTAGGCTGATTAGGTATGACTAATAATTATGTTTTATAAACAGTTTGGGAGAGCACGTTCAAATGCTCTACCCAGTCCCTTGAAGGAAGGCATATATATAGATATATCTATATACACACACTCCCGTCAAAGTTTGGGATCAGAACGATTTTAATGTTTTTTACAGGAGTTTCTCATGCTTGTGAAGGCTGCATTTATTTGATCAAAAAATACCGGAAAAATTTATATTGTGAAATGTTAGATATGCTGTAAATACGTATTTTTTATTTTAATATGCTTTAAAATTTAATTTATTCCTGTGATAGCAAAGCTAATTTTTCAGCATTTCATTACTCCATCTTCAGTGTCACATGATCTTCAGAAATCCGTATAATATGCTGATTATATCATTGTGCTGCTTAATATTTTTTTGGAAACTGTGATACTTTTTCCAGGATTCTTTGATAAATAAAAAGTTAAAAAAGAACAGCATCTATTCAAAATATAAATCTTTTCTAACAATATAAACTACAGTTCAAAAGTTTAGGGTCAGTAAATTTTTATTCTTTCTTTTTTTTGAAAGAAAGAAATTACTTTTTATTCAGCAAGGATGTGTTAAATTGACAAAAAGTGATAGAAATATTTATATGTAAAAAATATTTATATTTTGACATAATGCGTTCTTTTTAACTTTTTTTCCTCAAAGAATCTTGAAAAAGTACGCATGTTTTCCCAAAAAAAAATAAATATTTGCAGCACACCTGATAATTTCTAATAATAAATCAGCAGACTTTACTGATTTCTGAAGGATCATGTGACACTGAAGACTGGAGTATGGCTGATGGAAATTCAGCTTTGCATCACAGAAATAAATTATATTTTACAATATATTGAAATAGAACAGTTATTTTAATTTGTAATAATAGTTCACAATATTAATGTTTTTTTCTTTATTTTTGATCAAATAAATACAGACTTGATAAGCATAAGAGACTTTTGAAAACATTTAAAAATCTTACGATCCCAAACTTTTTACCGGTATGTGTGATATATATATATTATATTCAAGCCGACTCATCTATGTTCCTCGACAGTTTTCCGCATCCCTCCACCAGCCTATCTCGTCACTCTTGGCTTGATCCTATTCCCAGCTAGGGGCACGGCGGGAGTACTCTGGGTTCGGGCCAAATTTCTGAGCTTGGAGCCATCTCCCCTCGGACAGCACGCCAAACATGCATAACCTTTACTCTGTCTGATCATGTGTAAGTGTGAACTCCTGAAATGAGTATATGAGCCCTGCAATTAAAGCTGTGTTAGCGGCGGCCCTTATTCCCACAGTCTGCATAATCAAACCTTCAGCCCTGACATTTATAATAACCCAGAGAGGCTTGTTTGTTTGTGTGTATGCATGTATGCATGTCTGTCAGCTGCCAGTGTTTTTTAATCCATAGGAGCTCGTTAGAGAACATGGGTGAGGTGTGCGTAAAGAGAGAGAGATGAATGCAAGGAAAAAGAACGAGTGCAAGAAAGTTGCAGAGAAAAGAATGCAATGCAACTGACCTTAACGTCTATAAAACTGTCTAAAGAAAAGCAGTTCAATAAGGTTCATTAGTTAACTACTTTAGTTCACATGAACTAAGAACGAACAATACTTCTACAGCATTTATTAATCTTAGCTTATGTTAATTTCAACATTTACAAATGCATTATTAAAAACAAAAGTTGTGCTTGTTAACATTAGTAAATGCACTGTGAACTAACATGAACAAACAATAAACAACTGTATTTTCATTAACTAACACATAAAAGATTAATAAATACTGTAATAAATGTACTGTTCATAGTTTGTTCATGTTATGTAATACATTAACTAACATTAACTAATGGAATCTTTTTGCAAAGTGTTACCCAATTCTGTTTTTGTAACATTCATTTCTTCTTTTTTCAATGTAATTTATTAGTTTAGCTTGTCAGTACATTCAGCAGCAGTACAGTTTAACCATATTTCATAGACAAAGTAATTCCTTGAATTACATATCAGATGTCTTAAGTCTATTTAATGGGCCAGTAAGCACTTCAACAAGAAAAAAAAAAAAATACCTTCATTTACTAACAGTTAAACTATATTCATTTAATTGTAAATAACATGCAAGGAAGTGCATTCAGTTCACACGCAAGAATATTATTTCTGTAATAAATGCTCTTTTTAAAAGTATGCTTATGTGTACTGCTTTTTCAAAAGGGTACGTTACACAAAACACGGCAGCAGTTCTCACTTTATTACCACGATTTGTAAGCGAGCGAAGGTTATGCTAATAATGATAATCCAGTGAACTGTTCATTAAACTTTTTTTTTTTTGACCGATTCATTTTAAAAACAGCTCATTTCTCTGTGAATCTGCACTGGTTTTGCTGTACGCCTCTTTTTGTGTGAAGACAATGCAATATATAGGTTTTGGGTTTTCATTTGCAGTGTCTGGTCATTTGAACTCTTTCACAGCTCGGGTAAAATCAGATTGTTTTGCTGTGGTGTCGGAGATTCTGATTCACTTCTATTCTGTATCTACACACTCTTCTGAGCTGAGTGATGAGGACGCCTCAAAGGACAAATATTATCGGTACATTAACTAAACAGAACTGCAACACAGGAAGAGAAAAGTGATTAAGGCATAAATTAAAGAAGAAATAAAGCTGAAAACTGCTCGAGCGGCTCTGGCAGGAAACTCAATAATAGCAGCTGTAAATATAATTGCATGCAAATGGATATATTATGGTTAGATAGGGATCTATTTTTTCTATTAATAAGTTAATAAAACTAATTATTGGCACATGGATTGATTACTTTGTTTTGAAAACACAGTCTGGTCTTGAGCTGGTATTATGTAACGTCTGCATGTGTAATATATTCTTTGAGAGATCAAGCAGAGATAGGATGTCAGCGATGCAGCGCAGGGTTCAAGACTGATTGTGTTATCATGCTGACGACATCAAATATCAGACGGTCATGGGATCCTTTATGGCTACAGCAACCCCAAAATCACTGAGAGACTCTTCTTACGTAAGAGTAGACCATTGGCCTGGTCAAGGGGTCAAGGATTGAGCGGTTAAGATGGTCTGTTAACCCCTTGTTGGTGAATGCTTTAAAGGAATAGTTCACCCATAAATGAAAAATTGCTGAGAATGTGCTCCACGACCTTTCTTCATCAGATTCGGAGAAATGTAGCACTGCATCATTGTCTCACAATGGATTGCTCTGCAGTGAATGGGTGCCTTCAGAATGAGATCCAAACAGCTGATAAAAACTCACAATCATCCACAAGTAATCCACAGCACGCCAGTCCATCAGTTAACATCTTGAGAAACCAAAAGCTGAAACACATCCAGCATTAAGGTGTTTTTACCTAAAATACATTGAGTCTATAATCCATATTAACTCTTCCTCCAGTGAAAAATGTTCTGGTGGTGAATCATGAGAGAATCTGCACATAATGCCAAAGCAAAGAGCGCTAAAACTAATATGTGGCTGGATTTGAGGTGAGAGCCAACAGCAGATGCCTTTTTCACTGGAAGGAGCGTTATTATGGATTATGGAACGCATGTATTTTAGTTAAAGTGTCCTTAAGCTGGATTGCTTCAGCTTTTGTCTTCTCCGATGTTCCTGATTACTGGGTGGCTGTGGATTCCTGTGGGTTATTGTGATGTTTTTTTTATCAGCTGTGTGGACTCTCATTCTGACGGCACCCATTCACTGCAGAGCATCTATTGCTGAGACACTGATGCAATGCTACATTTCTCCAAACCTCATCTACTTTCTCATCTGCATCTCGGATGCCTGAGGATGAGCACATTTTCAGCAAGTGTTATTATTATTCCTTTAACTACACCATTCCACTGCTGTAAACTACATGTATCAAATAGAAGCAATTCTTGCAACACAGTCTGAACACATTTCTGTGTAAATCTATTCCAAGTATAAGCGTAAACAACATAAGCATGGAAAAACCATGCTTCATACACATTGCTGCTATAGATGTAAATGGGTCAAGTGTTTCAGATTTAATGGTCTTAACAAATACACCATAATTTAAAATGTTTTTGTATACTGATGCATTTGATGCGACCTTGTATGGAAAAATAGTTTTAGCAGAAATTCGTTCTGCACGTGTTGCATGACTAAAGCTCAATGTCTATATAAGATGTTAGATTAGGAGTGGTGTTTTTTAGGATCTGCACCATTAGAGACGGAAAGATAAAGGAAGAAGAATGTGTACATAGTGAAAGAACAGGATGTGTTCATTTATTTCACCTCTGGAAGGACAACATGCATCCTCAAATAAAACCTATCAAAGTACATTCACATGAATCAAATGGACTCTAAAACAGCTGATTTCAAACTGGATGAGCTTCAGGAATGAATCCAGGAAATAAAAACAATTGCTTCCTTTATGTTTATGATAGGTGATGCCATTAAAGAGCAGACTACACATTACAAAACGCTGGATATTTGACTGCTAGAGTTGAAGATTGTCATTGCATTCACAGTCGGCCTTTCGTTTAAAAGAAAAGCTTAAAGCTTACATGAATGTGCAATTTGCAGCTGTGCTCTTTAACTTTATACTATCAGTACGTGTGACCCTGGACCACAAACCAGTCTTAAGTGTCAATTTTTTGATATTGAGATTTATACATCATACATGCATTAAATCAGATTTCCATTGTGTAGTTTGTTAGGTAGTGAAAACTAATTTGAAAATCTGGAATCTGAGGGTGAAAAAATCTAAATATTGAGAAAATCAGCTTTAAAGTTATCCAAATGAAGTTCTTAGCAATTCATATTACTACTCAGAAATTAAGTTTTGATATATTTACAGTATGAAATTTACAAAAAAAATATCTTCCAGGCACATGATCTTTACTGAATATCCTATGTTTTTTTGGCATAAATTTTTTTTTATAATTTTGACCCATACAGTGTATTGTTGGCTATTGCTACAGATATACCCTAGCAACTTAACACTGCTTTTGTGCTCCGTGTCAACTTATTTATTCAAAACAATAATTTACAGTAAATGTTTACATCTGGAATCATCCCCATCCACAGTTTACCATCCAAGAGCTTTCAGTGTCAGCGTGGATCAGGAATCTGAAAACGAGTCCATCTTTATTTGTGCTTGCAGCGCTGGCTCCTCTGCCGATAGATCTCCTCCGTGAACGGTCTGCAAACATGAGAAGGTGAGCACAGACACAGATTGTAAATCTCAAGAGCAGCGCCTCGTACCAGCCTGTGCCTGGCTCCTGCGTGAGAGAGAGACGCTTGCCACAAATAGGGCAGAAAATAGGGTCTTAGTCACTGATGACACAACCAATCGTCAGCCAAATGAGGTGCGTAACCTTCAGAAAATGTTAAGAAAACATATGAGCAGTTTTACTAAGTGCTCAAATTAAATTTGGGACATACTAGTTTAAATACAACTGCAATCATTAACTTAAAATTTCAAAATTCAACACATTATTAAAAAAAAATAATTAAAGGAAATAAAAATGAAAATAAAATAATAAAATAAAATCAAAAGTGATGTAGAAAGGTCCAAATGACACTACTACTACAACTACTACTACTGACAAATTAAAATGTAAAATTGATATTAAATATTATTTACACATACATAATTGACACTGTCAACTTCGAACCCATTATTCACAGTAAAATGTATCTTAATGGCCAAACGAAAAATAATAATTACATCATTCAAATAAACCTTATTACAATCCAAAATACCATTTAAATACATTCAAATTAATAAAACAGTGATGTATAGAGGTTCAGTGATGCAACCCCCAGGGTTTCAAAATTTAACAATTAACAAACATTAATCCAAGAACCAGAGACATTAATCAATAATGAAAAAAAAATTAAAAATGTGTACCCCTGGGAGCACAAACCAGTCATAAGGGTACATTTTTTTAAATTGAGATGTATACATGAATAAATAAGCTTTCCATTGATGTATGGTTTGTTAGGATAGAACAATATTTGGCTGAGATACAACTATCTGAAAATCTGGAATCTGAGGGTGCAAAAAAATCGAAATATGGAGAAAATCATCTTTAAGTTTCAAATGAATTCTTAGCAATGCATATTGTAAATTAAGTTTTAATATATTTATGGTGAGACATTTACAAAATATCTTCATGGAACTTGATTTTTATTTAATATCCTAATGATTTTTGCATAAAAGAGAAATGTATAATTGTGACCATACAATGTATTGTTGGCTATTGCTACAAATATCCCCCAGCGACTTAACACTGCTTTTGTGCTCCAGGGACACATATGGTCTTATATTAAGACCGGTCTTGAGTACTACAGCACTACTTTCTGGTTTGAAGTGGCATATCTGCTGTCATTATCGCTCTGCACACTCGGGCCAGACTGCTAATAAGCTGTTGTTGTTTTTGTTTTGGTGCTAATAAAGTTAAATTCTCTGACAGTGTATGTGTGAGTTTGAGTTTGAGTCCCATAGTTTATTCCTGTCTCTACGGAGGAAAGCTGGCAGCTTTTCTGCTTAACCTTTCACTGCCGCAGTAGAGTCGTCGAGAGGCTGACCTTTACTCGCATCATTTTTAGCGCGTCTCAGACAGTCGTTTGTGTCTCAGAAGTAAAAAGGGAACAAGAACATGGCTGTGTGTCAAAAGCAAGCTTTTTATATGCTTTTTTTTTGTTTCAATAGCACAGTTTTAACTTTTTACAATCAAACTTTAGGTTACACTTTAATTTAAGGTGTGCTTGTTACAGTGTAATTATACATTTAAGTACTGAGTAATATTAATTAACTACATGCACTTACTATATGGTTAGTGTTAGGGTTACTTATATATAATTATGATTTAATTGTTATTATATAGCATTGCATGTACTATGTAACAAGACCCTTAAAATACAGTGTTCCAACTTACACTGGAATATAGATGAACTCAACAACTGAAATCTCCCTGCTTGTTATGGTATTATGTATTCAGTTGTTGGAATTTCATTTATGGAATTTATTAAATTTAATATAGAAATGATTATGTTTAACTGAGTTTTATAGAGGCCAAATTAACTGATTTAAAGACTGTGTTTTAATGAGTAAGTGTTTCTGACTATTTATAATTGTATAAACTTTTATATATAAATTATAAATTATATAAACATAATAATTATAACTTAGAACAATCTCTAGCTTTCACACCTGTAAAACTATGTGATCTTTTTTCTGATATCTGAACTCGTGACCACCCAACTGTTAAAATGTTTGATTTGATCAATATAAAAAGACCAAATTAATTGTTATTATTTAAATATTAATAATTTTTCAAGGGCCATTCATCATTGTGTTTGTTTTTTTTATATATATATAAACGGCTCTTTTCACACTTGCGTAGCTTTCTGATGTCTTATGTCGTGTCTTTGTGCTTTTGCTGGTTGTGTAGCACCTACAGCTCTGCAGATGTCATTTTATGAAAGGTCCAATGTTTAATACACAAAAATGTTAAATCAAAAACAAAGTCTCTTTTTGGATAAAACAAATTATAAGTGGAACTCAAGGGAAAATGATAATATACATTATAACCCCTATAAGGTAAATCCGATTATTTCAGAATCGATCATGATGCATATATGGATTATGATACTGATAGCACACTTACCCTTCAAATGCAATAGCTACTTTATAGGACAAGCCGAGCACTGCGGTCAGGATCACTTCGATAGCACTGGCATTCCTAGGGGAGACACCCACACACACACACCCACACCTTCACACCTCTTTTCTTACGTATTTGGTATTTTGAGCTATTTTACATTAATAGCCTCTCTTCTTTTTAGACTAGTAGGTTGAAACAACATTCAAAATCCACATTTAAGTGCTTATTGTATTACAATTGAGCTAGTTCGCCGTATATTTCATTCAATACATACCGAAATAAGTACATTTACATACAACCGACCTGTTTATTCTATTTTCTGGTTTTTCGATATTTTCTGAGTTAAGGAGTTACGAAAAGAGAAATCCAACATTTCCCTCTGAAACAAAACTTAATCATCACAAAATCAAACCCAACTGCTTTTATCTAATGTCGATTTCGTTCTGGAAATGCATGCATCTTCGTCCATATTTTAATCAATGAGTCTGTTTTAATATCCAGCCTAATACTTTAGAAACTTGTACGAAACAAACCGTTCTTACTACACCTCAGTCTATGTTCTAGTAGTGGTAATGTGCTCTTAATGTGTTATTATTGCTTTGTCTCACCCGACACACACACACACACACTATTCATGTAAATATACCATCTAAACAAAAGTTTCCAACAATGATTCATGCACACTATATTGTTTGCAATCAAGATTATAAAAGCAGTGGCTGTATCTGAATATGTAATAAAATGGTCGGTTACTTAAAGTGTATGAGTGTCTCAGTCTCTCCCTTGACCTGTTTCTACTATTGTTAAGCAGAAAATACAGTCAGTTACTGCTCATATTGTTGAATTCTCCTCCCTTCTGTTCATGAAAATACCTTTTGATAAAAATCGTAACTGAAAACCATTTGTGCGTCAGTGCAGTAACTGCAGTCATAATGTAACAGAACCAGACAAACACCGGACACAGAAAGCCGTTTTCAGGAGGAATCTGAAAAGATGCAAGCCATTTTAGACGTAATTATCTGCACATTACGGTCATAAGCCAATTAACTAATACCATCACATATTCAGTACAAGAGATGAGAATTACCGTAATTATGAATATGTAACTAAAAGAATAACCTTCAGAGCAACAAAGCAAAATAGCTGATGGGTCGTCTCTGCAGGGTTTAAAACTACAACATTTTGGGTTTTAGTCCAATCTTTAATCAGAATTTCATTTAATTTTCAATTAATTTCCTTTGGAAGGTCATAAAACTTAGAAAGCAAAACCTGGGGGGGGTGTAAGATTCTTTAATGTTTTTAAATAAGTCTCTTATGCTCAGCAAGTCATTCATTTGATCAAAACATACAGTGAAAACAATGATATTATGAAATATTATTAGGTATTTAGTTACTAACAAAACAACTTCGTTAAAATAAACCATTGTAAAAAACATATACTTAAAACGATATATATTTATAAAATTATTTTATATTTAGGTTGTTGCCATAAAACAATTTCTTATTTTTATTTAGTTTACCTTGATGTACTAAAATAACTCAAACTTAAACTGAAATAAAAATTTACAAAATATATCAAAATAAATAAATATGACAACACACAACTTTACTATAAATTGCACAACTTTACACACAAAATTCCTAAAAATTGAACTAAAATTAAAAATTAAAATTAATACAAACTATAATAGTATCTAAATGATACCAAAATGACATAATTATGATGTAAAACAGCTGTTTTCTATGTGAGTGTGTGTTAAACTGTAATGTATTTCTGTGATGTGCAGCTGTATTTTCAGCATCATTACTCCAGTCCTTCAGTTCACATGATCTTTCAGAAATCAGTATAATATGCTGCTTATTAGAAATATTTCTGATTATTATCAATGCTGAAACAGTCGTGCTGCAACAATATTTCTGTGGAAACCGTGATACATTTTACTTTTCAGGATTCACAGATGAACAGAAAGTTCAGAAGAACAGCATTTATTTGAAATATAATTATTTTGTAATTTTATAAATGTCTTTACTGTCACTTTTTTATCAGTTTATTGCATCCTTGCTGAATAAAAATATAATTATTTTTTTTTATAAAGTGATCAGAAATTGAATGAACAAATGTGAACAAAAAATAAGAATCTTTTACTAAGAAGGTGATTCAGAATCATAGTTTGGAAGATAAACACATTTCTAAATGTCCAACGGAGAACAAAACTGAACTGCTGCAAGGAAGATATTGTATGTGCAAAGATATCCATGACGCACTGCTTTTACTCTGTCGATCGGCACTTTAAAGCAATCTCTTCTCATCAGAGGTTCTTTTCACATCCTTTAAGACTCTTTTTTAAAAGCGCTGGCACTCCTGACTTGATTGTGAATCTGATTTGAACATTAACAGCACAGAGACGGCGTTATGGAGCTCAGCGCGAGTTCTAGTTCATTACACGCCATCCTCCATAACTTCACATGCTTAAGATCTGAATTATGTCTCGAGCGCCTGCACCGAAAGGCAACATGCATGAAGAATTCATTTTCCATTGAGTCTGATGATTAGCCTGCAGTAGCGCGAGGGTCATATTGTCAAACAATCTCAGATTGTGGAAGTGTCCATGATATACATTAATTAAGATATAATTCATATTTTATTATTTAATTATTTCTAAATACATATAATCCTATTTGAGAGAAGCTACATTAGGTACCATGACAAAACGTATTATTTACCATTTTAATTGAAACGCAAACTCTTTTGTTCGTTCAAAGATCATTTATAGCTAACAAACCTGTTTTGTCGACAGGTTATCCAACTTTTTCTCCAAAAAGTGAAAAATTTCATTACCATCACATGCTTAATATATATTTTATACCATTCATCGTGTTTTACGCCACGTAATGAATGTTTTAGCACAGATGAAACAAGATTTTTCAAGTCGTCAAAAGTGCCTCTAATTAAAGAACCACCCATTTGCATTATATTAGCGGTTTAGTGTTGAAAAACATGACTCTTTGGCGTTCAGAGCCATTTTTGCTCAGCAGACCAAGTTCTCTCGTCTTTTCAGACCTTCCTTAAATGGAGGGTCTCTGTTGCTAGCTCTACATAATTAGCTATTAACACGAGAAGGCAGCTCGCAACTAAACCGGAGTTATAACTCCCATTTGCACAGAGAGGCACTCAAGGTGATTAGTATTCACTTTGTTTCGTCTGACATGTGAGCGCTGAACCTAGGCTTTATCTCCTTGATTCACTTTTGGCACTCCTTCCCTGCCCCAGTTTTGTGCCATAATAAATTTGCTCTCAACCCCCAATATCACAAGTTTCACTCCCTCTGTGCTACTAATTAGTTTCTTTTAATGCTCCCGACCCTCCATTTGTCTCTATTTTTCCATCCGGCTTTCAAATAACATTAGGTCTAGAAGTGAGGATTATAAATTACACAAAGGGCATGAGAAAATGAAGTATCTTCATAGAGTTTAGCAGACGTTTTAGCATGTGTGTGGTCCGTAGCGTAACCAGAGCTGCGTGTTAAACGGTATTGATCGCTAGCGTTCCCTCCAAAGGCAACAGAACAAATAGCTTCAGATGGGAAAATATGTCACAACTAATCACTTTGCCATTAGAGGTCTTATTGCTAGGACGCTGATCATCAGCATTTATAATGAGCTAATTAATTCTGCTCCTTAATCACAGAAAAATTAGAGATAGCGATTGATGATTTTATTGAATAATGTGTCTTGCTTCAACAACGACTTCAGAATTTTGCATATTGTTTCAATACAGCAGCAAATTACTCGTAGCAATTATGCCAACAGTGCCGAAATTGATAAATATTCACGTTATCAGAATCAGAATGAGCTTTATTGTCAAGTATGTTTACACACACAAGGAATGTGACTTGACGACAGGAGCTTCCAGTGAAGAAGAAAGTACAAACATAGTGCAGAAATACATGACACACAGTAGGAAATGTAATATAACCTAGTTATAATAAATCAAATAAAACATTTACATGTACGATAAACCGAGATAAAAAAAAAAAATGGAAAACATTTAATTGTTTAGATAAATGTAAAGATATGTTTATTAGTGTGCAGATAGTTATGTTATTTACAAAGTGTGCAGTTTAATATAAATATACTATGTTAGTTGTATAATTATGAAAGATTAATTGTTTAGGCTGAATATAGCCTGTGGGAAAAAACTTTTTCTTGTGCCTGGCTGTTCTGGTGGTCATTGTTCTGTAGCGCCGACCAGAAGGCAACAGTTCGAAGAGAGAGTGGGCTGGGTGTGAGTGGTCCAAGGTGATTTTTTTAGCCCTTTTCTTCACTCTGGAGATGTAAAGATCTTGGAGGCTGGGCAGAGGGGCACCGATAATCCTCTCAGCAGTCCTGACTGTCCGTTGTAGTTTCTTGATGTCTGATTTGGTAGCTGAACCAAGTGCAGGGGGTTTTCTCCTGAAGTCCACGATCATCTCCACTGTTTTGAGCGTGTTCAGCTCAAGGTTGTTGTGACTGCACCAGACAGCTAGCTCTTTAACATCCTGTCTGTAAGCAGACTCATCTCATTCCTTGATGAGGCCGATGACTGTAGTGACGTCTGCGAACTTCAGGAGCTTGACAGAGGTGTCCTTTGAAGTGCAGTCATTCGTGTAGAGAGAGAAGAGTAGTGGGGAGAGGACACAACCCTGAGGAGCGCCAGTGCTGATCATGAAAGTCCTGGATGTGAGTTTCCCCAGCTTCACTAGCTGCTGCCTTCCTGATCAAGAATTTGGTGATCCACTGACAGATGGAGGTGGGCACGGAGAGCAGCCGGTTTATGGAAAAATCCATTTTCATACCCATCCAGATATGTTTTAATTGACAATATGCATTCGCATTTGGATTTATGGGTTTTTATTAACCCAACGGATATAATTTCACTTGAATTATCAATATAAACTGGATTTTTATGCATAAATATGGTGAAATACAACAGAATTAAAGCCTGTATCTAACACTCAATAAACTCAATCATTTCTATTTAAAACTCACCATTATGCTTGGCAAATCAAAGCAGTCTAGATCTAAACGACACTCATAAAAGTTTGAAACTCCTGAAACGTTTCACCTGTACATTCAGACAAGGTTATGTCATTAGGATTGCTGTAATCTATGTGAAGTTTAAAAAATAAGATAACTAACAATGTTGGGAAAGTTTACTTTTAAAAGTAATGCATTACAGTATTGTGTTACTCCATAAAAAAAAAAGACAATTACTTTTTGAAGAAAGTGCCTCAATTTCTCTCAACATGGGGCCGGCAGAGTTGTCAGTGCATAAAACAAAAACTTGTGTTACTTATTTAAATAAGTAACTCGGATATTTTCTTGAAAATTAAAAAGTAATGCGTTACTTTACTAGTTTACTTGAAAAAGTAATCTGATTACGTAACTCGCGTTTCTTGTAATGCATTACCCCCAACACTGATAACCACTAACTCTGTTGTTTTAAAGTGCATCTAGCAGGTGGATTTTGTCTTTATTATATGAAATATAGACTCTTAATCTCTGGGAATCTCTTTGGAATGAGGCAAAGTCACAGTAGGATCTTAAAAGTTACTCTGAAAGGAATCATTCTGGAAAATGTTGGTTATTACAAGGACAAAACAACAAACCTACAGTAAAACAAATTTGCTAAGCATTAGGAACTCCTGGGCTCCCCATAGAGCATCCGTCACTGTCACCTCTGTCTAACTCCATATGTTTCAGTGGAAACTCCGAATGATTTGCCAATGATAAATTAGCTGCTTAGACAGAGATACACAGATTGTCTCTTGGTTTTCCCACTCCTGAAGCAGAGAAATGGAAAATTTAAATGTTTTCTTCCTCAGGAAAGGAGTGAAGAGCTGTCTGGGTGATGCAAAATAATATTTTTGTGACGTAATCGATGTTGTTAATGCGTGCATAATTTGTGTTCATAATTATATGGTAATATTGCGGAATATTATTACAATTTAAAATAACTTCTCTATTTTAATATATTTTAAAAT
>JADLZN010010328.1:0-67849 GCA_018155175.1 Sinocyclocheilus anophthalmus
GTGGGTACAGCGTAATATCACAAAAGTACAAATTTCTCTTTTATTAAACAGTTTAATTAAAGTTTACAGATGCTCGTTTCCATGATAGAGCATTTTCCTGGAGCTACCAGTTTGATAAGTTATGATTATAAACTGCAACCATAAACTATGCAAAGGCGGCAGCCCTTCCAGTGTCTGAATTTGCTCACTTGTTTTAATTCACTCCTTCAAGTGGACTATATTAGTGGACTAATGTAGGAAATAGTGAATGAGGGTATAGGGGGAAATTTCAAACACAGCAAATGATTAACTATGGAAACCAACAAAAGAACACTAGCAACCAAGGACAAAACAAAATATGAACAATGCACAAAATAAGAGTCGTAGAACAGATGATTTGTGACACCAATATTATTATTATTAATATACGTTTATTAAGGCGCCTTAATAATAAGCCAAGTCAACTGCTTCCATAATACAATCGGTCAGTCATTAAATAAGTCATTAGAAAGTAGTTTGGTTCTGGTCAAACATACATAAAAAAATAAAAAAATAAAAAAAATACAATATGTAAACCTCTAAAGCCAAAGAGACAGCTGTCTTCATCAAAATGTGTATTGGGTGCAAATTAAGTGCAAATGGCTATTCGCTGTTAAAAATATAATAATAATAATAAAAAAAAAATTAACTGGTTAATTGTAATGGTTAAAACAGTGCTGAATGTAAGAAGTGCTTTTATGCTTGTTTTATGTGTAACTATTCCATTCACTCTCTTAGTATTTTGTGGCAGAACACGGTTTTGTTTCCTCAAACATCTCTCTGTGATTTGTCCATCTGGTCCTCTGGTTGGTTCTGAATTCCTCTGGTGGTGGAAATTATTTGCTCTTTTTTCCATGGCCTTTGAACTTAGCCATAAAGCTGAACGCTCCTAGATATTCACCAAGCAGCACACCCATTTTAGTGGGTAAAAGACTGTGACAGAGTAAAAGCAAGACAGAGATGGAAAATGTTATACATGCAAACTGAAAGAAAACACACACACACACAAATTAAGCTATTTAAATTTCTCAATTATTTCTCTTGCACATCAACCAGAAAGCAGTGTTAGATTTTGGCTTCACTGAGAAAAAGACTTTAGTAGTCTTGCATGTGTCTGTCATACTGTTTGTGAAGAGACAGGTGAAAGACAACCCTAGATCAGAGAGGTTAAAAGATACGTTTGCTTTGTATTCTCACATTGTTGTAAATGAACAATGCATACTCTTTCTCAGTGTTACCTGCACTGAGATTATCCCTGTTTATTGTCAGAGCACAATAAGAAAAAAACACCTTTTTACAGTATATATAGCTAACCAAAAACCCAATTGTGCCAACGGTGATACCACCCTTTAAGTTGTATAGCTTTAGCATAGCAGCTATTTTATAACGGCTTAAAATGCTGTTATTATAATAGATAAACATGAAATTAAAATAGATCTTTAACACTGAGGTCCAGCATGACTTACTTCTTCAAAACGATGGCAATGTAGATGCTTCGAGGCATATAAACATAAACCTGTTCCCTTCTAACGGCATCCACAATTTTCCTACACGCATACTCCGGCTCAAGAATAGGCATGATTCTGGGCCATCTGCAAAAAACACACATACACACCAGTATAAGCACTTCGTCTTTTAAGACATTTACAAAGCAGATAAGAGGAACTACAGGAATAATAATAATAAATAATAATCTCAACATGCACAAATATTACTCGCAAGTTGCAATTAACTTCCCACATTCAGTTCCAAAATATTCGCATATACATCATTCAAAACAGGCTACATGTTCTCTAGCTTTCTGTCTATTCTATGAGATAGTTATCTAATTGAAAATACTTTTAGTACCAAGGCTTACATTGTCACAGATAGCATCATTAAAGTAAAAAAAAAAACATTATTTTCCACATACTGTACATTATTGTTTCTCCTCTATGCCCCGCCTTTTTGAAACGTGTCGATTTTTACAAAGCTCATCGGTCTGAAAAGCGAGGTGTGCTGTGATGGCCAGTATTCAGTGGTTGTGATTCGGCCGAATCCCCAAGAAGTGTGCGGAAATGTTACGCCCCTCACATATGTGATGCGTGTCTCCGGCCAAGCGAGCAGAAACGAAACAAAAAAAGAAAAACCCAACAAAACGAGGCCATTGTTGCATCCAGTGGGGACATAATAAATAAATGATTATAATGACTCGTACTGTCTTTTTACGCGTTGCGTTGCATATCGCGCTGCGTAAACATAAAACCCTGTCTGCATTTGTGATCGGAGAAATGACAAACAACAAGTGCTACTCTACACTGCCCAAAACTCGCGTTTGAATCATCAGTGGCAAATCCTTTAAATGAAAACGTACTTTACAGTCTGTGAGTCAGAACAGCCGGGTTTGTAGTCTACTCTCCCAGGATCAGGTAAAGTCCTCCATAAAATGCGCTGCACACAAATGAATATTTGGGTTAAACTGTTCTGGAACAGTGTTGTAAATACAACTTAAAAACCACTGATTTCTAGTCGTGTCCTCTTTTGGAAGACCAAACAAAGTAGTTTCGCTTTCACAACGAAAAACACAGCGGCCTAGCGTGAGCGGAAGCCGCGGCTTAGCATGACCTGAGGCAGGGCTAGAGTGAGCAGAGGCGGCGGGGTTGAGAACGGCGCAGCCGGCGGATTCGACGAAGGAGCGGCAACCACATGTGACGACCCCGGGCTGGACTCCGCTTCGTCCACGGTGAAAGCCGAGCCGGCGATCCACAGCACGAAGTTGATGTATTCCCTCAGCGACCAGCACAGATCAGCTCCAGGCATGATGAAGCAGATATCGTCCTCTTTTGGAAGACCAAACAAAGTAGTTTCGCTTTCACAACGAAGCACACAGCGTCTTCACGACACGGCAGCAGCGGCAGCAACAATACTACAGCGATACTACAGATAAAAGTCACGCCTACTTTCTTTGCGTGAACATTTGGGCGGTGTTATGCAAAATCTTCTCAATAGTGAGGTAGATATGTGGGGGCGTGTTAGAACGAGCCGTTTTAGGTGGCGTGGGTAACTCTTAAATTTATAAAGAATATCTCTTTTGGATTTAGTCTTTGCAACTTTACAGATCTACTTTATGCACCAAGAGCTTGTTACACTCCAAAGAGAAAGGAAAAATTGAAATTGCATCATATGACCCCTTTAATTTAAATTGAACAAATGTACAAAAGTAACCAAAAACCTCCTTAGAATCAAACAATGAAATGTATACAGTGAACTACACATACCCTACAATATGCAAAATGATTAACATGATTATAGGCTGAATGAGAAAACTGACCATTGAATTTCAGTGTTTACATGCACTGAACCCACCTGCAGCCCACCTTAGTTAATAGTTCCTAGTTGCATTTAGCATTGCTTTTGAATAAGAGAAAAACACACACTCACACACAGATCTTAGAGAGCACTGGGTGAATTACATGACCTCTGTCATATTCTGTCTGTCCTACATGAGTGTCTCTTTCTCAAGCAAACTCACTGTTACTCTTATTTCATCATAATCCAGTTAATTAAAATTGCATAATGCATACAGATATGCAGAAACTCTGGATAAAACTGGTTCTATGTTTTTCAACATATTATATAACAATGTAATGCATGTTTAAGTGCACTGTATCTTTGACGTTTGTGTGAAGAACAGCCACTGGCTCTGCACTCTCTTACCTCCACTCATACAAATTTACATCCCCTCCAAAAGCCTACAGTTATAAAGTGAGCCGTGACTCATGGTACCACCACATAAAGACACATTATCACTTTCCCATGTATTAATGAATTTCATGTACATTGTTCCTCACTGCACTGGTAGAATGCTCTTACTAACCCTACAGACAGATGATTCCCTTATAATATTCAAGAAATGTTTAAAAAACTGCATTAAGAACATGACATAATCCTGTTAATGTTAACTGTATTCAAAATAAATCTCTATGCTCTATGCTCACCATTTCGTATTGTTCTAGCATGTACTCTTATAGATTTTGTATTTTTAGCACTTCTCATGTTATTCTTTCTATAGGATGAACCTCTTTTTTTATTTGTAATTTGTAAGCTGCTTTAGATACAAGTAGTTGGATAAAGAAGTTCTGTAATGAAACTCTAGATGGCGCAGGCCAATATGTTCTAACTCAATTATACAGATGTAATTACATCATCATTCAAATGGCGCCGTTGATTGGTTTCTTTTCACATAAGAGCCAATGAGCTATGCTCGACATTCAATACGGGGATAGCATGCTCTAAAACCCCCCACCTTCCCCATCTCCACCTGTATAGATCTGCAACAAGGTGATTCATGTATGCTATATGAGGGTTATTCATATGTGTTATATGTGCAGCAGCAGTATTTCCTACATGCTCACAGCAGAATGTCTGTGGCGTAATGGCAGTAGTACTTGCTCTGCCGTAGCAGCGTAGCAGATCTATTCCGCCAAGCCATTAGCATTGTCATGTATATTACCATGCTAAACTCTCTGAGAGTTGTCATGACAGAAATTAATAAATGTAAATGTACATGCTTCTCCATTGTACTGGTGCAGATTGTACATGCTACATTGTCACAGATAGCATTCATAAATTATGCAGCCATGTCCACATGTTTATCATAAAAAAAAACAGTGTGCTGAGCAATACAGAAAATGTTTGGTTAAGTAGGCAGGAAAAGTAGGTTATGTTTATTTTTTAGAAACAGTATGTTTCTTACTTTGTGTTGGCACCATCAAACATGCCAGTGTTAATGAAAAATGGGCAGACTATGGTGGTCTTCACTCCATCACAGCCCGTGGCCAGCAGCTCTAGTGCCATAGACTCAGCAAAGCCAACTGCAGCAAATTTACTTGCACAATAATCTGTACAAAACATTCAAAAGCACAATTGTCATTTGAAATGTGTACTTATTTGTAAGTGAGAAATTTACATTGTTAACTGAGAACATCTACCTGCCAGTCCATTTACTCCAATAAGTCCAGCGGAACTTGCAATACTGACCAAATGGCCATGATTAGCAGCAATCATTGCTGGCAGAAATGCCTTGTACATCTAAGAGGAGATATAGACTATCATGCATGCTTTGTTGTAGCATCATTAGAGGCAAAAAATAGACAGAGATGAGAGATAGATAGATGGATAGATGGAGGATGGATGGTGGTTATAATACCCAGAAATGTGCCAGGCTATTGACCTCCATAGACTTCTCTATGAGTGAATCAGGAGATTCCATGAACTTCTTCCCAGTAACAATTCCTGCATTATTTATCAAAATTGTGATATCACCAACCTCACACTTTACCTTAATAAAACAAAGGGATTGAGTCATGAATTACACAAGATCTTATTACTCTGTCAAAATGTAAACTCACTAAAAATGAACACTTAAGGGATTACTGTTGTCCTAAAGTTGAAAGTATCAAAGCGGTGCCATATGGTGTTCATACCTTGCCGACTAAGTTAGAACTTAGTCACAGCAGTTCATTGTGGTTTTTCAACCATTTTGATTATAAGAAATTTTGCAATTTGGTTATACGTTTAGCAAGTTTTCAACAATAGAACATTTACGATGCCATCACAAATTAATAATTTAGGCAAAAGTTATCATGTAGTCGTATTTACTCTTTGACTATTAATGCGCAACAACTTGTCTTACCTCACTCGTTTCGATTCACGCTCACTAATACAACAACAGGTTTGCTCCATTCATTTAGCGTTTAGAGTCAGTGGTGGCTCGTGGGTTTTAAAATAGAGGAGGCACACTCATTGTATTGGTATGGGGATCCCTGCCGATTATTATTATCATTATTATTGCCTTAACACTTTAAATGGCTTTGGTTGCTTTTAGTCAGAAAAACGTAAAGAAAACGACACAATACCGCAATATACTTGAAGCAAACATCCATCCTTCTTAAAAGGCTATTGTAAAAGAGAGCTGACGGTTGCACATGTAATTAAGCCGACTGCTGTAGCCTATATCCAGCTTAGGCTAAATTTGTATATATATTGTTTGAATGACAGCTTGGCAAATCTGTTGGCAATCAAATATTCAATATGTACTCATAAGTACTTGGACTTATCAGTGCAGCGGCAGACGTTAAATAGGTTGGTTGATATCAGAAGGAGGCTAGCCTCCTTACGATGTTTCTTTTCTCAACACTCCTCAGCACTGAATTGTAGAAAGGGAACACCGATGTGATTTGGTACTTTTTGTTTACCCCGAAGCACGAAGAGATTAGATCCATCCCTCGGGCCTCCCCTACATTCTCATAATTAAGCGGTTGTAATTACATCAGCAGATTCGGCATATTCGTGATAGAAAAGCGGCGCTTTCACGTTATGGTATTACAACTGTGAAATTACACACAAAAAATACACATTATGAGACATGAACTGAAATGAATTGTGAATTTCATTAACATTAAGTCTTCCTCCCATTTTCACCTCAAAATTTTGCCTCCCCCGACGAGCCGCCACTGATGAGTAGCCTACTAACGGGACAGGATGTGATGGGCGCGGCATATGTTTAACCATTTGACGCCCGCCAGTTTCCTTAACAATGCGCACATAGGAGAAAATAAACTGGCTAAACATTTTGATTTTAAGAAACTCAAGCTGAAACGATTAAAAATGATTAATAGACACTGTTATGATGATAAAACATTTGACAGTATACTGAAAATAAATAAACATTTAAGCAAAGGAGAGTGAATGTTTATAGTCATAATGGTCATTACAAATTTGGCACTTGTGTAGGTCCTGTGGCACACAATGACATCCTTTTCCAGGCCTCAAATAAATGAAAAGGCAAATCCCATTAAAATGTACAGATAAATAAATCCTAATACACCTAATGAATGTGAAATATATAAATGAATAAAATATACTGTGTCTAGGCCTATGTCCAGTTGTCAGCTATGTACACTGCAGTTAATCCCGCTTCCCCCCCCGGGGCTCCGTCTGGGGTCCCCCCCCTCCTCCGACGTGCGCCTAGTGGGTGTTGTCAGACGCCCCATGCGGACAGCCGTAGCTTCAAACACTGCGTAGCAACAACCGTTGACACGGAGGTCGCACGCAGAGCCTCCGTGTATTCTACCTGGTTTGCGATTCTGTACACTTCCTCCCGGTTGCTGCAGTCGCAGGTATATGTGTACGCTCGCGCTCCGTGCGTTTCTTTAATCATACGAGCAGTCTCTTTATTACCGTCCTCGTTAATATCCCACAGCACAAGGCGCGCGCCCAGGCGGGCAAACTCCAGGGCCATGAGGCGACCTATGCCACTGCCCGCCCCGGTCAGCAACACGAAATCCCCGGACACATTCTTCTTTCGAGGCGGTATAAATAACCTAACGAATGCTTCTAAGCTGTAGACCAGTGACATCAAAAGCACCTGAAGAGTCTCCAAGAGAAAGTTCATGATGATGATGAATAGATCCTAGAGACAATGGTTACGTTTAGCAAGTTTTCAACAATAGAACATTTACGATGCCATCACAAATTAATAATTTAGGCGAACGTTATCATGTAGTCGTATTTATTAATTGTCTATTAATGCGCAACAACTTGTCTTACCTCACTCGTTTCGATTAGCGCTCACTAATACAACAACAGGTTTGCTCCATTCATTTAACGTTTAACCGAGTGGATGGATTATCGACCTTCGCTCTGGCTGTCCAATTTGTGTTTACTGAAAGACAAAGGTCAGTATTTGTGTAGCGAGAGTAGCCTACTAACGGGACAGGATGTGATGGGCGCGGCATATGTTTAACCATTTGACGCCCGCCAGTTTCCTTGCGCGCATAGGAGAAAATAAACTGGCTGACTATTGAATTAAACTTTTATCAGTTGCCTTGAATAAATTCATAAAGTGAGTTACAGCTGCAGGCAGCTCATTTTTATTATGGTGGTGGAATTAATATGTGACATTTACAAATCTTTTCTAAGCTAGCATAGTCAAGATGGTATAACTTCTGTAACAATATTAGCCTATACACGATTAAGGTCTGCTAAGCAAACACACATGATAAACCATAATATAACAACCATACAATTTAACAGATGAGAGAGAGAGAGACGAGAGAGACGAGAGAGAGAATAGAATAGCAGGAGTCCAGATCAACTAACATCAGCCGTCGGCAATACCAGTATAAACTGACGAATGATAGGCTAAAAACAGAACTGCAGCGCATAAATGAACTGAATGTTTTCGTCTGTTATGTGGATGTTAATATAGGCTGGTTATTTCGTTACAGTTAGCATCCTTGGTTTAAACAAGCATTATAGTTATTAGGTTGCACTCCAAATAAACAGTGTATGAAGTTAGGAGTTAGGACGATTCTAAAGCCCGTGTTATACTTTCCGCGCGTGCAATCCGGACGCGTACGCGGACTACTTGCAATTATACTACCGAAACTGTCCGCTCCGCGGACGTGTTCCATACATATATAATAGATCGGCTTGAACAGTAAACAAACAAACACAATTGCCCAGAGTTATTGCACATCTGGCTGTCTTTATATTGTTTTATCGACAGATTTGACAGGTTCGAGTAGCAACCCCAGGTGAAAAAGAAATATATTTAAATTGTGCTTTTTCAGACATACTTACTATATTTAAATTATACTATACTAAGTGCATATTAAATGTATTATTTTGAAACAACTTTAAGTATATTAAGTGTATTTCAAGATATGTTTAAGTTGGATTTTAATTTATTTGTAATATATTTAATATACTGAAATTGTGTTAAATTGGAACCTCTTTAAGTATATTTAGTGCAATTTAAGTTTATTTCTTAAAATACATTTAAAATGTCTTTTTAATACTTCGTGAACTACAGTTAGAGTATATTTGAAACATCGTTTTTCAAGTACATTTCAATTATTTCAGCTCATTGGAAATGCATTAGCATTACAATACTAGTATATTATAAAGCTGCTTTTTTTCAGTATATACACACACGTACACACTTAATCTATTATATATTGTTGTGTACATACAAATATTCATAAAGTACACTAAAAAAAAAGGACAGCAGCATATATACTTTGGTGAAAAACAAAACATACTATTAAATGTATTAAAAATGCACTTGAAATACAAGTATGTTTATAGTATATTTGTATTACTACAAACATACTCAAGTACATTTTAATACATTATAAAAAAACATAAATAAAAAAAGACTGAAATGCTATGGCAGAGCTATCTTTTCCATTTGTAGAACATTTCAGTTATACCGGCCTTACTAAAGAGTACAGAATTTTACATCAATGAATAAAGATTACAATGCAATTTTCTGAAGAAAAGAAATACATAAAGACTGCACACACACAAGCTATTCACTTATGCACTTTGTTTTTCAAAGACTGAAGATGATAAAGTTCAAGCAACAGAATAGGGAGGGATGAAGGTGGACAAGGAGATGGCGTAGGGATGGTGAGAGGCAAAAGTGCGGGATGATGGCAGGATGTGGCGAAGGGATGGTGATGGGAGGATGACGATGATGCCCTGGCAGCTTAGATGGTGTTTTGCACATGGCACAGACCCAGAGCATCGCAGTGCTGACAACACACGACGGAATCGAGGGAGCGAGGAGCCAAGATGCAGATGGTGTGGCTGTCAACATCTGGGGGCCGACCGATGGAGACAAGAGCTGGTGGATCCGAAGGCGCAGATGGACGGCTGATGGAGCTGAGCGTCGTCGCAGGTTCCGGAGACCTGGGCACAGCCTAGTCGTCCTGACTCCTGGCATACAATATTTTGCACCAGAGCCTTGCAGCTTTAGAAAAAAACAAAACAGAAACAAAATTAAATAACAGATTTTTACATGAATGACTGAAAGCAAGCACAAATTAGCCAGCTGGAATGGACACATTGCTAACGTTTTTCTTCCAAGATTGACCAAATCACCCTCCATTAGGCCTGATTCAAAAATCTCTATAACAGAGGTGATACAACATGAAAATATACTTATTATTCCTTTGCTTGTCTCTGCACTCAGATTTCAGTTTGTCTTCTATAGCAGCTGATCTGAAAAACAACAAAAGTTAATAACACACACACAAAAAAGCAAATGATGATTGATGTGTTGTTTTCTTTTTAAGAATGACAGTACGCTGAGAACAATGTACCTGGTCGGTAATATAGTCAAAAACCTTCCCAGCCTCAGCAGTTTCAGATGTACTGTATGCTCTCATATAAGCAACCCTTCTTACAATTTAATCTTTGTTCTTATCTGTAATGAGAAATATATATTAGAAAATAAAGGCGATAAGGTTGTCAAGCTTGAACAAATATAAACACCAATCAACGAACACTACCACAGTTGGCTAATCAGCTCAAGACAAAGTAATTGTATGTTCATAATCATGGTTTTTCAAAGATCATTAACCTCATTACAATGAAGCCAAATTGTTCAGGAAATCAGAAATAAATAAACAACTTCATTTTGCAAATAAAAGAATGTTAATGTTGTACATGTTATAATGACTAATTTTATTTTATTTATTTTTTTCTGCCAATGCATGTCAAAAACACGACTAGCACAGACAAATAACGTTAATTAAATCTTACCTGAAGTCACAGTGAGGTTCCAAAGCCAGACGCCATACACGCTTGCAGAAGCTGGTAAAAAATAAGAACATACCGCTATATTTATTTTCTAATTAATTTCATAGTTCCCCAAAACAAATTGAATTCTGTCTTCACTCACCCTTAAGATGCTCCAAACCATTTAGACTTTCGTTCATCTTCAAAAGAAAAGCGGAGATATTTTAATAAAAATCTGAGAGATATAACGTTATGTCCCTCCGATGAAAGAAGATTCACCAAAGATGTTCACATTTCAAAAAGTTGAAATCGCAAAAAAACATCGCCAAAGTAATCCATATGAATTGCGTGGTTTCCTCCAAGTGCCCTAAAGAGACACGATCGGCGACCGCTCTATATAATACTGTTTAAATTTAGACTTATATTCACATTCAAGAGACATTTGCACGCACATCATATTTTATATACGAAGCTCTCTGGGGTGAACTCATTATCATACGAACCAAGCCGAGACTGTCAATGGCTACGGAAACCAATCAGTTTTTAGTCAGTCTGTTGTTGAATTTAAAAGTAAACGCAAAGTTTTTTTTCTATATGATGTTGAAATACTTGTGGGAAAGTTCAGAATTATATTAGAAAAATAAAGGCGTCAAGATTGAACAAATTTATAAACAACTACACCTAAATTAATGTATCATGTAATGACACCGGCCTAATCAACCAAAGTCGCATAACCCTTTTAAGTAAAAACTGAACAACATATTAACAACATATGGAAATATCGAATGCTTAATAATAGTTGACAACGTGGGACATTGTAACATGTAAAACATGTTTTTCAAATATTGTACTTGTCCAAATATTAAAAATTATAAATACATACAATTTAAAATAAAACCAATGTTAGGCTAGCAATAGAAAGTACATTAAAAACCCACTAAAAAGGTGGAATAATTTTTGTTATGTTCTTACACAAGTAGCCAATAAATATACTTTAAGTAGGGTAAAAAATAAGAAGGTTTCTAGGTAAAACACTAAAACAGTCAGAAAGTATGCTTGTGGTTAGTATAACCCTTAACAGGCTAACCTAAAAATATAGTTATTAAGAATAGTCTTTTACTATAACGTTTTAGGAAACTCTACAGTGTGCTGGTGTTTAGATATTCCTTAAAACGTTTTGCAAACTACGAGCATTTATTAACATAGTATTTTCTACTATACTTTTTAGAAATATAATAATAGTGTGCTTGTGTTTAGCATATTTCTTAAAAGTGTAACTAAGCATATATTTATTACCAAAGTATTTCTAGTATACTTTTTAGAAATACAGTAAAAGTATGCTTCTGTTTAGCATATTTCTTAGAAGTATAATTAAGCATATATTTAATACAAAAGTACATTCTAGTATACTTTTTAGAAGTATGTTAAAATGCAATTCAATATATTTTTAATGCACTTCAAATAAGCATGTTGGGAATACAAATGTATAATAAACATACTACTTGAATTTCAAGTATATTTTTAATACATTTAATACTATGTCTTTTTCACCTGGGACGGGCTTCTTCATACAGCCTGCGCATGCGCAGTAGCCTACTGACCGCACGACGCGCGGTCACAAAAAAATGGGAGGCACGTGGATGTCCGCTCAGAGCCTCCACGCACACTCTCCGATGACGATTTTTACGTCACGCATACCATAGCGGACCCTAGCGGACTCGCGCACGCGGAAAGTATAACACAGGCTTAAGGTCCCACACACTTTTGGGGCCCCCCAGAGATCTGTTTTATTAGTAGAAACAGTGGTAAAGTAATGTAATAGACATTATAAATGTATCTCAAAAGAGGTTTACCAAATAAAAACAAAATACCGGCTTATTTCTGGCATTAAGCAAAAATGATCTCCCACCATTCTGCATGCCTTTGTCCCTTCCTAACCGAGAAGAAACAAAAGGACAAAAAACGACTGATTCAGCAATCGTTTTTTTTTGTTTTACCGGGCCTATACACAAGACGGCATTTGTCGCTACTATCAGAGAATAGAAAAAGGTCCTGTCCACAACTATTGGTATAAAATTAGCAGCAGCCAATGTCCTAGAATAGCAGTATATGCGTAAACATTTAAGATTTGTACTCGTGGAAATTACTAAAGTAATCAAACCTGTTCATTAGAAGGAGGTGTCCCAATACTTTTGGCAATATAGTGTATGTTTGGTGCGGTAGGGGGCCCAACCTCATATTTTTCATAGGGCCCAAAATTGCTAGCGGCGCCCCTGCGTGTATGATACCCAAAATACATAAGACTTTTAATTAATGCATGGCAGAGCTCTTGTTTAGCAATTACATGGTTATGGTTATGCTTAGGATCAAAGGTAAGAGACATCTGGCTTAGATATGCCACGTGTAAAATACATTAAAATAGAAACAGTGAAAACATGCTGTATTTATTGCTTCCTCACACTAGTGGTGCTTAATCTGTAATCTGTGTATGTGGTGAATTTTCCATGAAGGATTATTTTTTTTGAAAACTGCTTCACAAATTCAAATCCCCCTGAAAGTGTACTTTCTCGCCTTGATTGTATGAGTTTCATAATAGTCATGCCATTAGTAGGAGTGCTTTTCAATTCTAGCTCACATCATAAAACATGCAATTACACTACCACTTCAAATAAACGTGTTTGGTCCAGAGACGACATCATAATCTCAGCACAATTCAGAAGAGGTAATGCAACTTGCTTTTACTCACTAACAAAAGGCTGCTGAGGCACAAATCTTGTGCACCAAAAAAAAAAAGGCATTTCTATTCAAGACGCACATTCTAGTGCAGTTTCGAGCAGTTTATTCAAGCTATACAGCAAATGACAATATTCAGACTGGTACCCAATAAAATATACATATGTGTGAAAGACATGTCATGAAGAAATAATCACCATGTAATGGAGAAGTAAATGTCTGTCTTGTTTTCTCTAAAATGTTCCTCTTTTTAGACGGAATGAATGTCTCATGCAAATCAGAATTGTAGTGTTAAAAAAGAAAAATGGTTGCGATACAGCATTTGCTAGAAGTAGGCAATCCTGATTATTAAAATCTGCTACACCAATTGTAAATGTAAATTTGAATTTAGATTCGATATGTAATGTTAAGACAATATATCCATGGTTTGAGGTCTTTAATAGGTCTTATTCACATTAAATCATATCACCACAATAAAGACATAAACACTTCATTAAAACATTATGAGCACATTTAAAGCGTTTCCTCTTTCGGTTCTCAGGTGGTATCTAAGGGGCTAGAGAGGAAGGGGACTATAGGACACAGCAGAAAATACCATCCTAATATCCCATGAATCCAGCATACCTCTTTTCTATCTCTGATGAATTTTCATCTTCCTCTTGGGAGCGTTTTAAGAAGCCTCCATAGCGTTTAGACTCCTGCCACCACTGTGGTTGACCTACACGCCTCATGAAGCCCCCATACCGTTTTTTTAGTGCCTTAACCCCACTCTCCAAGTCATAAAGCTGTCCCCTCTTCATAAAGCCCCCATAACGTTTTGCCATACCCTTTACACTCTGTGCTTCTCCCTTTGAATCAAGGACGTCTGTCAGAGCCTCCTCCTCCCTCTCGTCATCAGACTCAACTTGATTGGCCAGCATTTCAACATCATGATTAGTCAGGATTGCTCTGCCATGGTCAACGTCCTCTGGCTCCAGCCCATAGAGCTCTGCAGTCTTCTTCATGAATCCTCCATAACGCTTCATGAAGCCTCCATAACGCTTCATAAAACCCCCATACCGCTTCATGAAGCCACCGTATTTTTTGTCTACTGGGTGCTGTTGGGTGTCCAAGTGTTCCGTTTCTGTGGATGCTCGGTTACCCTCAGGAGTGTTATCAGCATTCAGCATAAAACGTTTGCACAAACTCCAAGAGCTGCCTGCATTCAGATGCTCCTCACACTCCACCACACATTCCTGAGAAAAACATGAAAAATAATCAATGAGACATTCAGAAAATTCTAGAAAATAACGGATGTCTCTTTTGCCCAGACACTAACGTTAAAAGAGGATATGAAACACTTGCTCAAACATACATTTTTTTTCTCACTCAGCCTTCATCTCCCAATTCATAACTGGGCAATATGCAAATGAGTGAGTGTGTTTTGGGTGATATGGGGATGAGTAGGTGTAGAGTGTGTGCTAAGCTTGTGGGAAACCATAGAAACACTAATACAGAGTGACATACTGAATTTGAACAAAATACACCAATACCCTAGTCTCTCCAACACACAAACATCAATTTTTAAATGATATAATATTTGGTGAACTCAGAAATATGGAGAGAGCAGGACCAGTTGCTCATTCTTTAATGTTATAAAATAACAAAAGTACACAAAACACTGCAACCAGGAAACATATAAAACAAAACTGAGCCAATACATAACCTCTATGTAAGAACAAGACCTGACACATTAACAAGGTAAAAACAAGGGTTTATATACCAGCATATATATTTATATATATATATATATATATCTATCTTATATATATATATATACAGGGAAGTATTGTCCTGTCAAAAGACACAAAACAAGAACCAAATTTCAGGCAGATGGATGACAGGACGATGGGCAGGATTGAGAGGTGAGTGCGCCTGGGCTCTGGGGCAATGGAGGAACTGGAGACCACAGGGGAGCAGGAGACAAACACAATGGAGCAGAGATCACCACTGCAGAGCAAGAGACCACGGAGGCGCCGGCGGAACAGACCACCAGAGCAAAGCCAGAGACCACCATGGCTGAGAAGAAGATCACCTCAGCAGAGAACGAGACCACAGGGTTGTTGGCAGATCAGAGCACCTCAGCAGAGAAACAGACCATCAAAGCGGATTCGGCAGTGCTGGGACATATCGTGATTTTTTTTTTTTCGAAACAAGTGTTTGAGCACACAATCCCTCCAAGTCCACATAGCCAGCCAGACCACAGAACAATTCGGTGTAGGCCACGATGGTGTTCATACCTTGCCGAAAGCTCATGAGTTAATCTGCTGCATTCATTATTGGTCAGGCCTTCTGTAAAGTTTGGCAAACTCAGAAACGTGGAGAGCGCAGAATCCAATTTCATAACAGAAGTACAACAAAACACTGGAACAAAGAAACACAGAAACAGAACAGAGCAAAGCAACACAAGACAAAATGAATATAAATGAAACAAAACAAAACGCTGAAAGAAACGACAAGGTCTGACACATCTGACACAAATTAACTAACAATTCATGAGTTCACCCTTACATCTAATCGGATAGCAAATAGTAAGCATATTTTGGCATGCTGTCCTGGGGGAGGGCTCCGAGCACGGAATATCGCCCGAACCCAGAGAACTCCCCCTATCCCTAATATGGGATGAAAATAGATTAGGAGTGAAGAGTTGGGGTGGAGGAGGGATGCCGGAAAACTGTCGTAGGACAGAGGCAGGTACACTCTAAAAAAGATGGTTCTTTAAAGGTTCTTTACATGAGGTAATGGTTTTATTTAGAACCATAGCATTCTGAAGAACGCTTTTATGCTGAAATGGGTTAGAGTTTAGGATTCTTTATTCCCGCCCTTTTGTTTTTCAAATCTATAACTGACAAAGCTCTTCCTTACTGATTTTCTGGAGTTCAGTGATCCAACTACAGACTGTCAACACACTCTCAACAGGTAAATGATTTAATTCTTAAAATGTCTATAAATTATAACTTTAAAATGCTAACTGGTTTCCAAACAAACATGTTCTTATCTTTTTTTTTTTTTTTAGTTATTGGTCACATATAAGTGTGTGCAGCTCTGCTAAGCTGTGGAAACTTCTCTCTTCTTCTCCACTAAGTAAAAGAGACAATGAATTTAGAATTCATATTGTTAGATTTTTTTTAATTATTACTTGGGTTTATGTACAACATACTGTAACAGATTCGGCCTAGGGCGCCGCCACCACCCAATCACAAGGATCCCTCTCACCGAGTTCTGAGAACTTGCAAATGCACCAATCAAGCAACTCATTACCAGCCTGCATAAAAAGCAAACACCTCAGACCCCTCACTGTCCAGGTCTGTATACCGTAGAGACTCATGACTTGATAATGATTACCTTTGAATACTTCTGGCATTACTTACTCCTGTGTTATCTAGTGTCTCCTCGTCTCCAAGTGTACCTGGATTCTAGTCCGGATCGCGGAGGTGTGTGCTTCCACAGGATACCTTCCCAGCCTCAATCAAGCAAAAAACTCGGAACTCCACTCTCAGGCCAGCCCCGTCGTTCACGATCTGCAGAACTTCCTGGTGCGTTTTTCGTGAGGTGTTTGGAAGGACAGATGGAGATACCGCCGTGGGAGAGCAACTATACCATTTGCAGCAGGGTACCATGTCGATTGCCGAATACTCGCTGAAGTTTAGGACTCCTGCTGCGGCGAGTGGATGGAATGAGAGAGCGCTACTGACCACCTACAGACAGGGGCTGGAACCCCAGCCTTGGTTACAGCTCGCTGCCTATGATGATTCATTTGGATTGGAAAAGTTCATGCAATTATCCATCCGATGCTCAAGCCGCATGCAGTCCTGTCTAGCAGCAACACCAGTCCCCACCACAACCTCCTACCTCCGCCGACCAGAGCCCAGTTATCCTCCAGAAACAGCGCCAGAACCCATGATCGTGGAAAAGCAACGATTATCTTCCGCTGAGCGGCAGAGAAGGCTGACCCGGGTTCTCTGTTTATATTGTGGAGCTACAGGGCATATGATCTCGGCATGCCCCCAGCGCCCTCCACGTCCCGTGGTGAGTGTGATTCAACCTGATATTATTAAGATGGAGCCCCTCACTACCTGTGTAATGCTTACTGCCTCTGATGTCTCTATTTCAGTATCAGCCCTTATCGACCCCGGGTCAGCAGGAAACTTCATCTCCCGGGACCTCTGCCACCAGCTCAAATTACAAGCTACCGCCACTGAAACAGTTTACCAAGTCCAGTCAATAACTGGAACACCACTATGCCATAGACATGTCCGCTATCGCGTGGGACCATCACTCTTCGTCTGGGCCTCCTTCACTTGGAGGACATTCATCTTCTGGTTCTGGAAGGGTCTATCATCTTAGGGCGCCCGTGGTTGGTAAAGCACAATCCCATTCTGTCCTGGAAGACGGGAGAAGTCCTGAAGTGGGGCAAGGATTGCTTCCCAGACTGCTTCCCCGGGACTCCATCTCCTCCGAAGAAACTCGCAGAGGCCCTTCCTGTGAATTCCACCTCCATTGAGAGTCCCATCGAGAAGCAATCCTTAGACATTCCAGCCTGCTATGCCCCCTTCAGAGACGTGTTCTGCCCCAAACAAGCCTCCCGCTTACCACCACATCAGCCATGGGACTGCGCCATCGATCTCATTCCGGGTGAGCCAGTGCCTCGTGGAAAGATCTATTCCCTATCGCTTCCGGAGCAGAAGGCCATGGAGGAATACATCAGGGAGGCGCTGGGTCAAGGTTAAATCCGTCCATCTAACTCCCCTGCTGCATCCAGCTTCTTCTTTGTGGCCAAGAAGGAACGAGGCTTGAGGCCCTGTATAGACTACAGAGCGTTAAACAATATCACCGTCAAGTTCCGATATCCTCTTCCCCTCATCCCAAGTGCCCTTGAGCATCTCCATGGGGCCACCATCTTCACTAAGCTGGACCTCCGCAGTGCTTATAACCTCATCCGGATACGTGAGGGGGATGAATGGAAGACTGCCTTTGTGACCCCTACTGGCCACTACGAGTATCTGGTCATGCCCTATGAACTTGCTAATGCCCCCTCCGTATTCTAGGATTTTATGCATGAGGTGCTCTGGGAGTTTCTCCATCGATTTGTTATCGTCTACATAGATGCCATCCTCGTCTACTCCCGGAGCCAGGCCGAACATCTCCAGCACGTTGCAGAGGTCCTCCAACGCCTGAGAGAGCACCACCTATTCCTCAAGGCTGAAAAGTGCACCTTCCACCAACCCACAGTACAATTCCTGGGGTATGACATTGACCATACCGGTATCCAGATGGACGAGGGGAAGGTGGAAGCTATAACCTCCTGGCCAGAACCCACCACGATTAAAGAGCTCCAACGATTCCTGGGATTTGCCAATTTTTACCGTCGCTTCATTCTTGGCTACAGCAGGATCACCAGCCCCCTCACCAACTTACTACGAGGGAAACCCAAGTCTATGTCCTGGACTTAGAAGCTTTCTCCTCCCTCAAGAGAGCCTTCACTAGCGCCCCACTCCTAGTCCATCCAGATCCCGACCTCCCATTCATCGTGGAATTCGACGCCTCCACTACAGGAGTGGGAGCAGTGCTGTCCCAGCAGCAGGGGAACCCAACCAGACTCCACCCATGTGCCTTCTTCTCAAGGAAGCTCATCCCGGCGGAAATTAATTATGACATCGGCAACAGAGAACTCCTTGCCATCAAGCTGGCCCTAGAAGAGTGGAGGCATTGGCTGGCGGGGGCAGCCAGCCCCATCCATTTATCGTACTGACCGACCACAAGAACCTCCAATACCTTCGTGAGGCTAAACGTCTAAATCCCCGCCAACCACGATGGGTATTATTTTTTTACCAGGTTCAATTTTACCATTACTTATCGCCCTGGTCCCAGAAACGTCAAAGCAGACGCCTTGTCGCGTGTTCACAGTCACATAGAAGGCCCCGAAGAACCGGAAAGCATCATCCCACCGAAGATGATCTTCAGTCCGATCGAATGGAATTCCCCTTCATTGGCCTCCAACACAGCTCCTAACAATCCGCCGGGCTGTCCTCCAGGATGCCAGTACGTACCACGGACACAGATTCACTCTGATACCACTGATTCACTCTGCTCACTCCTCACGAGGCACTGGCCATCCAGGGGCCAAAAACACCCTCTCGCTGCTACGAGATCGCTTCTTGTGGCCCAATATGGCAAGGGACGTGAGAAGGTTCATGCAAGGATGTCTGGATTGTGCCATGTCCAAAAGCCCGCGCCATTTACCATCTGGCAAACTCCTTCCCCTTCCAGTGCCGAATCGCCCCTGGTCACACCTAGGAGTAGACTTTATCACTGACCTGCCCCCCTCTGAAGGTAACACATGCATCCTGATGATTATTGACCGCTTCTCGAAGTCATGTCACCTTCTACCCCTCAGAGGTCTCCCCAAGGCCCTAGAAACTGCGGAGCGGCTATTCAATCACGTCTTCCGATGTTATGGACTTACCGAAGACATTGTCTCCGACCGGGGACCGCAGTTTATCTCCAAGGAATGGAATGCCTTTAACCTCCTAGGTGTGACCGTAAGCCTCTCGTCCGGATACCATCCCCAATTGAATGGTCAGATGGAGAGGAAGATTCAGGAGGTGGGGCGATTCTTACGAACCTTCTGCCATGGCCACCAGGATTCCTGGAACCAGTTCCTGGGCTGGGCCGAGTACGCCCAGAATTCCCTGCGACAGCCTACTGGTCTCACTCCCTTCCAGTGCATACTCGGGTTCCAGCCACCACTGTTCCCCTGGACCGGGGAGCCTTCTGATGTTCCGGCGGTGGACTACTGGTTCTGGGAAAGCGAGAGGGTCTGGGATGCTGCTCATCACCATCTCCAATGGGCAGTGCGCAGGCAGAAGACAACCGCGGCCCTTCGACGAGGTGAAACACCTACCTATCAACCAGGACAGAGAAGGTATGGCTGTCGACTCGGGACATCAGACTGTGCCTGCCCTGTAAAAAGTTCAGTCCAGATTTGTTGGCCCTTTCACCATCCTAGAACAAGTCAACCCGGTCACCTACAAACTCCAACTCACCTCAAAGTACAGAATTCATCCCACATTTCACATATCACTGCTGAAACCTCACCATGAAACTGTCTCTCTCCCCACAGAGCCTGGCCAAACGGAGGAACCCCCTCTTCCCTTGATCCTAGATGAAGGATCCGTCTACAAGGTGGAGGAAATTCTGCAGTCCCGGCGCCGTAGTGGTCAGCTGGAGTATCTCGTGGACTGGGAAGGATATGGACCCGAGGAACGCTCATGGGTACCTAGGACCGATGTACTGGACCCCGTCCAGTACATCGGTCAGAGTTCTGATGTCAGAGTTCCATGCTGTCAGAGTTCCATGCTGCCCATCCTGATCAGCCGGCACCTCGGGGCAGAGGTAGACCACCATGACGTCGGGGTTTTCGGCCCTCAGGAGTGGGCCGTGGAGGGGGGGGGGTACTGTAACAGATCGACCAGGCTCCACCACCACCCAATCACAAAGATCCCTCTCACCTGAGTTCTGAGCAACTGCACCTGTCACCAATCAAGCACCTAATTACCAGCCTGCATAAAAGCACACACCTCAGACACCCCCACTGTCTGGTCTCGTATACACGTAGAGGACTCAATGGCTTTGCTACTGATTACCTTTGAATACTTTGTGCATTACTTACCTCCTAGTGTCTCCAAGTGTCTCCTCGCTCCAAGTGTCTCTGTATCTCCTAGTTCCGATCGCTGAGGTGGTGATTCCCTGGGGATACCTTCCATAAGACTCGGATTACTCCACTCTCCATATCCTCTGCACTCTCTCACGGACCTTTCCCTCACCCTCACTTCCTCCGGACTCAACACCAGTACTCACTGTGACCAAAAAATCAGTCAGAAAAAAAATATTAAAACCATCCCATGACTTTATATCTTTTTTTTTTTTCTTTTAAGATTGTGAAGGGCTCACATACTGTCCATTTTTGCTTTTGGCCTTCATAAACAATTGTTTTTTCCGTAAACACATGGGCACACTGTAACTCTAAACTCAATTGTGTATTTCAGATGATCACATCCAACAACCTAATCATCTGCAGAGAAAAAGCGTACTTAAATCACAACAAACGATGGATTAAAGGCATCATATTGATTGGATTGTGATTGATTCACTGAAAGTTGGTCTTCATCACATCTATTTTTTTTTTTTATTTTGTGTTTTACTTCATGTATTTATTCATGTTCAATGTCAATTGTCATTCATTAATGTATTCAGCTAATAACTGTTGTTAAGAGCACTGATAATTTTGCATGTCAATAAAAACATTATTCACACAACATGCTGCCGTTGTTGTTATTGTTGTTGTTGTTGTTATAATGTAAAACCCTAACCGAGGCTACACTAAGATGCCTCATTACTGATTTTCTGGAGATCAGCCATCCAACTACACAGACTGTCAGCACACTCTCAACAGGTAAATCATTTCTTTCTTAAAATGTCTATACATTTTAACTTTCAAATGCTAATTGGTTTCCTATATCTTTTCTTTTTTTAGTTTAAGAGAACATGTAAGTGTGACCAGCTCTATTCAGGTAAGGATACTCTCCTCTTCTTCACTAAGTAAGTAACAAAGATATTGAATTTATGGTCCAATTTGTTAGATATTTTTTATAACTAGGGTTTATACATAAACATACCCAGCTATCCCTTGACTTTATATTACTTTTTCCTTTTAACACTGTGAAGTGCTCACATACTATACTTTTGGCCTTCACATAAACAAATGAAAGGAGACAAACTATATATCTAAACTCAATTGTGCATTTCAGATGTTGTCACATCCTACAACCTCATCATCTGCAGAGAGAAACTGCCATTCACTCACACCAAAATACAGATAATGATTAACTTAAAGGCATAATAGAGGATTATGAAGATATTTCTCTGGAGCTTGGTCTTCAGTACACTATTTTATGTTCTATTTTGTTATATTTCTTTAAGCATGTATTTATGTTCAATGTCCATTGTCATTCATTAATGTATTCTGCTATTAATTGTTGTAGGAACCCTGTCATTTTTGCTACAATTTTGCGTCATAAAAAAAAAAAAAAGGTACCTAATTGACACATTGTTGTTGTTGATTTTATGCAAAACCCTAATAGACACTTCAAGATATTATAAGACCAGACAGATAGAGGGGTAAAAAATAAATAAATAATAAATAATAATACTAATATTAATGATATTAACATACTAATATTAATGAAAAACTATAATTAAAAAGGTTATTTATAACACCAATAAGGTCCTATATAGCATTTTCACAGCATGGTTCTATATGGAACCCTAAAGGTTCTGTTTAGCACTAAAAAGGGTTCTGCTATTGTTTCAAGCCGAAGAACCCTTTTCTGGTACTGTTTAGAACCATTTTTCTTAAGAGTGTAGGCTGCATGACGAATTACGCCGCAACACACGCACACACATTGGTTGATTATCGGAGCGTGCTCCTCCCGAACCTTGTTAATAAAACATCACTTCACGAGTTCACCCTTACATCTAATCTGATAGCAAATAGTGAGCATATTTTGGCGTGCTGTCCTGGGGGAGGGCTCTGAGCCCGAAATATAGCCCGAACCCAGAGAACTCCCCCTATCCTTAATAGGGCTGGGCAATATGGAACAAAATTCATATCTCAGTATTTTTGGGATGAATGGCGATATACATATCGGTATTTTCTACAAAGTGTAAGAAATGTTTACTTGCAAGTCAAAGCTTCATGTGAAATGTCACAATCACCTTTATTAAAACAAGCTTGTGAAAAACAAAATCAGGGTTTGCTTCCCCATTTCAAATTATACAGCTACACAACATAATGCAAATTGTAAAACAAATAATAATAAACCAAAAAAAAAACACATTTATCTATCTCTGAGAATGTGCAAAAACAGCTGATAAAATTAAATGGAGTACAATTCCTCCTGCTTAACTAAATAGGCTACACAGTTCTGATGTGCAAATAACAATGTAAACAGAACAGTAGAAAACCTAACTACTTTGTCAGAGCAAGTAGGTTGTTTTTGAGTAGAACTTCCTTACTAAAAGTAGTATATATATAATAGTATAATACATATATACTATAATAATATTATATGGTAACACTTTATTTTATGGTCTCTTAACTAGTTGCTTATTAGCTGCATATTACTAGCATATCAGCTGTTTATTAGTACTTATAAAGCACAAATTAATGCCTTATTCTACATCCCTAATCCTACCCAATGCCTAAACTTAACAACTACCTTACTGATAACTATTAGTAAGCAGCAAATTAGGAATTTGTTGAGGGAAATGTCGTAGTGAATAGTGTTCCCTATTCTAAAGTGTTACTAATAGATATATATATATAGTAAATATATTATATATATATCTATGACCAACCACACACACACACACACACACACAGGTGCATCTCAATAAATTAGAATGTCGTTCATTTATTTCAGTAATTCAACTCAAAATGTGAAACTCGTGTATTAAATAAATTAAACACACACAGACTGAAGTAGTTTAAGTCTTTTCTTTTAATTGTGATGATTTTGGCTCACATTTAACAAAAAACCCACCAATTCACTATCTCAACAAAATAGAATATGGTGCATGCCATTCAGCTAATCAACTCAAAACACCTGCAAAAAGGTTTCCTGAGCCTTCAAAATGGTCTCTCAGTTTGGTTCACTAGCCTACACAATCATGGGGAAGACTGCTGAACAGACAGTTGTCCATAAGACAATCATTGACAACCTTCACAAGGAGGGTAATCCACAAACATTAATTGCCAAAGAAGCGGGCTGTTCACAGAGTGCTGTATCCAAACATATTCATAGAAAGTTGAGTGGAAGGAAAAAATGTGAAAGAAAAAGATGCACAACCAACCAACCGAGAGAACCGCAGCCTAATGAGTATTGTCAAGCAAAATCGATTCAAAAAATTTGAGTGAACTTCACAAGGAATAAACTGAGGCTGGGGTCAAGGCATCAAAGAGCCACCACACACAGACGTGTCAGGAATTTGGCTACAGTTGTCGTATTAATCTTGTTAAGCCACTCCTGAACCACAAACAGTGTCAGAGGCGTCTTACCTGGGCTAAGGAGAAGAAGAACTGGACTGTTGCCCAGTGTCCAAAGTCCTCTTTTCAGATGAGAGCAAGTTTTGAATTTCATTTGGAAACCAAGGTCCTAGAGTCTGGACGAAGGGTGGAGAAGCTCATAGCCCAAATTGCTTAGTCCAGTGTTTTCCACACTCTGTGATGATGTGGGGTGCAGTGTCATCTGCTGGTGTTGGTCATTGTGTTTTTTGAAAACCAACGTAACTGCACCCGTTTACCAATACATTTTTAGAGCACTTCATGCTTCCTTCTACTGACAAGCTTTATGGAGATGCTGATTTCATTTTCCAGCAGGATTTGGCACCTGCCACACTGCCAAAAACACCAAAAGTTTTTTAAATGACCATGGTGTTGGTGTGCTAGACTGTCCAGCAAACTCACCAGACCTGAACCCAATAGAAAATCTATGGGGTATTGTCAAGAGGAAAATGAGAAACAAGAGACCAAAAAAATGCAGATGAGCTGAAGGCCACTGTCAAAGAAACCTGGGCTTCCATCCCACCTCAGCAGTGCCGCAAACTGATTACCTCCATGCCACGCCGAATTGAGTAATTAAAGTAATTAAAGCAAAAGGAGCCCCTACCCAGTATTGAGTACATGTATAGTAAATAAACATACTTTCCAGGAAGGCCAACAATTCACTAAAAATGTTGTTTTTATTGGTCTAATGAAGTATTCTAATTAGTTGAGATAAAGAATTGGTGGGTTTTTGTCAAATGTGAGACTATTAAAAGAACCAAAGACTTAAACTACATCAGTCTGTGTGCACTGAATTTATTTAATACACGAGTTTCACAATTTGAGTTGAATTACTGAAATAAATCAACTTTTCCACGACATTCTAATTTATTGAGACGCACCTGTATATTATTCTTATATCATATATATATATCTTACAGGTTTTGTGCAAGGAAAACTAGTCTATCAACAGCTTCAGGCTTCAGGGATGCCCTGTGGCAGGTTACAATGTTACAACTGCAACTGAATATCCTTTCAGAAGGGGAACTGGTTGCTGGTTGCTGGTACCAAAAGATACTTATTTGCCAAGTGGCTCAGAGCTGGAAAGAGTGTTTCATGTTCCTTCCACCATTTGAGAGGATCGGTGTCCCTCTCTACATTAAATGACTGCAAGTAGCTTGAACGTTCAGTTTCAATTGCCTCCTTCCTTGTCAGTGCAGTGCTGACTGTGAAGAAGAAGCTTGCCAGTTAATTCTTCTTTGCTGTTGGTGGCATTATTGCTACTTGGTGTAGGCACAGTGGGTACTGCTGGATCAGGCTGACAGCTTCCCTGATCAGCCATCAGATATTCTGCCTCCATAACAGCTTGGCTTTTCACTGCATTGATCTTTTCACTTGGTATGAATTTGTCCCTGAACCTTGGATCCAAAAGTGAGGCCATGTCCAACAGGTCACTAGTTGTTGGGTCATTGTACTTGGAATTAAGGTAATCAACAATGCAGGTCTTTATTGATTTGCACAACTCACGGTCACCCTCTTCATGTGACATGAGACTTGTGTTGAAAAGGTGTAGTACAGGTCTGACATATGAGATGGTGACATACTCCTCACCTGACAGAGCATCAGGGAAATCCTGAAGGGTTTTCAGAGCCTTCTGGATCGACTCCAGGACCTCAATGTCCTGCCACGTAGGAACAAGGTGCTTGGACCTTTTGTCAGCAGACAGGACTTTTGTGATTGCTGCCTCCCGCTCCAGGAACCTCTCAATAATTTGTTGCCATGATCCCCAGCGTGTGGCTGACTCGGTGATGAGCTGGCAGACCCAGCTGAATCTGGACCTCAGTGAGCTCTCTTCTCTTCCTCCAGCTATAGGAGAAGCAGATGACAACTTTCTTACACAGAGAAATTACCCTGGTGATGCGGTTGTCATCCATGGCGTGCCCTGTCAGAATGAGAATCAAGCTTATTATGAATAAATGCACAAAAAGAAATTGACTGTCATATTATAGCAGAATCTAATATTATTACAGATCAAAAACAAAATAGAAATGAAAAAAAAAAAAATGAACCATTGGAGGCAAGTATAATATGTACAGCAATCCATATCACAACTATAGTATTGTTATGGCCCACATTTTTTTAAACCAATTGATACATCAGTATACAGTTTTTTAAATTACTAAACGTTATTTATAATTTATAAAACAATTACAGCAGTTGTATATGCATTTATAGTTTACATTTATATATTGCACTGATTTATACATTGCATCTGATTTAACAATGTAGTGCACAAGTGAGAGATTATAGTCCCACTCTCTGAAAAATCTTAAAATATATACAGTGGTGTGAAAAAGTGTTGGCCCCCCTCCTGTTTTTACATTTTTTTGCATATTTGTCACACTTAAAAGATTCAGATCATCAAAAAAATTTTAATATTACACAAAGATAATGCAAGTAAATACAAAATGCAGTTTTTAAACGATTATTTATTTTATTTTATTTTATAAAAAGCTGTCCAAACCTGCCTGGCCCTACGTGAAAAAGTAATTGCCCCCTAAATATAATAACTGGATGTGCCACCCTTTGCAGCAACAACTGCAAACAAGCATTTGCGATAACTGCCAATGAGTCTTTCACATCACTGTGGAGGAACTTTGGCCCACTCTTCTTTGCAGAATTGTTTGAATTCAGCCACATTTGAGGGTTTTCCAGCATGAATGGACTGTTAAAGCATCTCAATCAGATTTAAGTCCGAACTTTGATTTGGCCACTCCAAAACCTTAATTTAGTTTTTCTTGAGCCATTCAGAGGTGGACTTGCTGGTGTGTTTGGGATCATTGTCCTGCTACATAACCCAAGTGCGCTTGAGCTTGAGGTCACAAACTGATGGCCGGACATTCTCCTTCGGGATTTTCTGATAAAGTGCAGAATTCATGGTTCCGTCAATGATGGCAAGTTGTCCAGGTCCTGAAGCAGCAAAACAGCACCAGACCATCACACTACCACCACCATAATTTACTGTTGTTATGATGTTTTTTTTCTGAAATGCAGTGTTACTTTTACGACAGACGTAATGGGACACACACCTTCCAAAAAGTTCAACTTTTGTCGCATCAGTCCACAGAATATTTGCCCAAAAGTCTTGGGGATAATCAATATATTTTTTGGCAAATGAGAGACGAGCCTTTGTGTTCTTTTGGTCAGCAGTGGCTTTTGCCTTGGAAATCTCCCATGGATGCCATTTTTGCCCAGTCTTTTTCTTATTGTTGAATCATGAACACTGACCTTAATTGAGGCAAGTGAGGCCTGCAGTTCTTTAGATGTTGTTCTGGGTTCTTTTATGACCTCTTGGATGAGTCGTCGTTGTGCTCTTGGAGTAATTTTGGTTGGCCGGCCACTCCTGGCAAGGTTCACCATTCTCTGACCATGGTTTGCTGGAGTCCCAAAGCCTTAGAAATGGCTTTATAATCCTTTCCAGACTGATACATGTCAACTGTTTTGATTCTCATCTGTTCTTGAATTTCTTTATATCACGGCATGATGTGTTGCTCTTTACTTTGCTTCACTTTGTCAGACAGGTTCTACTTAAGTGATTTCTGATTCAACAGGTCTGGCAGTAATCAGGCCTGGGTGTGGCTAGTGAAATTTAACTCCGCTTTCTAAAATAATGTGGTTAATTGCAGTTCTTTCATGATTTAACAGGAGGGGGCAATTCATTTTTCACGTAGGGCCATGTAGGTTTGGACAGCTTTTTTCCATTAATAAATGAAATCATCATTTAAAAACTGCATTTTGTATTTACTTGCATTATCTTTGTGTAATATTTAAATTTGTTTGATGATCTGAAACATTAAAGTGTGACAAACATGCAAAAAAATAAAGAAATCAGGAGGGGCAAAACTTTTCACACCACTGTTGTATATATATCATATATATATATATATAATATATATTTTTTTTATATAAGCAATCACCACTGTGTTTATATTGATGTGTGTGATGAAACAACTACATGTTTAAATGTTGCTTTAACATTTTAAATACATTTTCTTATGGTCGTTAGGCATTCAACTGCAGGCACTTATTACTGCAAACAATTATTTTACGGAGCATAATATTCTTCACAATTTCAGAACTATTTTTCCAAATCAAATACAAACGTAGCACTCACCAATGACCAGATGAAGTTGGTGACCAAAGCACTGCATCCTCAGCCACTTCTTCAGTTCAACCGCTTTAACGATAAAGTTGCTGCCATTGTCAGTCGTTATAGCAGCCAGCACCTTCTCATCGAACTTCCAGTTTATAAGTGCGTCCTGTAGGGCTTCAGCTATATGCTCCCTGGTGTGGTCTTGGGGAAAATAGCTAGTTTGGAGACACGCAGTTTTCATTTCCCAGTCTTCAATAAAATGTATTGTCAAAATCATATATGGCTCATACAGTGGGGCAAAAAAGTATTTAGTCAGCCACCAATTGTGCAAGTTCTCCCACTTAAAAAGATGAGAGAGGCCTGGAATTTCATCATAGGTATAACTCAACTATGAGAGACAAAATGAGAAAAAAAATCCAGAAAATCACATTGTAGGATTTTTAAGAATTAATTGGTAAATTCCTTGGTAAAATAAGTATTTGGTCACCTACAAACAAGCAAGATTTCTGGCTCTCACAGACCTGTAACTTCTTCTTTAAGAGGCTCCTCTGTCCTTCACTGGTTACCTGTATTAATGGCATCTGTTTGAACTCGGTATCAGTATAAAAGACACCTGTCCACAACCTAAAACAGTCACACTCCAAACTCCACCATGGCCAAGACCAAAGAGCTGTCAAAGGACACCAGAAACAAAATTGTAGACCTGCACCAGGATGGGAAGACTGAATCTGCAATAGGTAAGCAGCTTGGTGTGGAGAAATCAACTGTGGGAGCAATTATTAGAAAATGGAAGACATACAAGACCATATAATCTCCCTCGATCTGGGGCTCCAACGCAAGATCTCACCCCGTGGGGTCAAAATGATCACACGAACTGTGAGCAAAAATCCCAGAACCACATGGGGGGAACTAGTGAATGACCTGCAGAGAGCTAGAACCAAAGTAACAAAGGCTACCATCAGAAAACACACTGCGCCGCCAGGGACTCAAAACCTGCAGTGCCAGACATGTCCCCCTGCTTAAGCCAGAACATGTCCAGACCCGTCTGAAATTTGCTAGAGAGCATTTGGATGATCCAAAAGAGGATTGGGAGAATGTCATATGGTCAGAAGAAACCAAAATAGAACTTTTTGGTAAACTCAACTTGTCGTGTTTGGAGGAGAAAGAATGCTGAGTTGCATCCAAAGAACACCATAACTACTGAGAAGCATGGGGGTGGAAACATCATGCATTGGGACTGTTTTTCTGCAAAGGGACCAGAACGACTGATCCATGTAAACGAAAGAATGAATGGGGCCATGTATCGTGTGATTTTGAGTGAAAACCTCCTTCCATCAGCAAGGGCATTGAAGATGAAACGTTGGCTGGGTCTTTCAGCATGACAATGATACCAAAACACACCGCCCGGGCAACAAAGGAGGGGCTTCGTAAGAAGCATTTCAGGGTCCTGGAGTGGCCTAGCCAGTCTCCAGATCTCAACCCCATAGAAATCTTTGGAGGGAGTTGAAAATCCAAGTTGCCCAGCGACAGCCCCAAAACATTACTGCTCTAGAGGAGATCTGCATGGAGGAAGGGGCCAAAATACCAGCAACAGTGTGTGAAAACCTTGTGAAGACTTACAGAAAACGTTGACCTCTGTCATTGCCAACAAAGGGTATATAAAGTATTGAGATGAAATTTTGTTATTGATCAAATACTTATTTCATGCAATAAAATGGAAATTGATTGTTTAAAAATCATACATTGTGATTTTCTGGATTTTTTTTTCTCATTTTTTTCTCTCATAGTTGAGGTATACCTATGATGAAAATTACAGGCCTCTCTCATCTTTTTAAGTGGGAGAACTTGCACAATTGGTGGCTGACTAAATACTTTTTTGCCCCACTGTATATGGCTCGGTTGTCAGAGTGAAATTAGCCACTTTAGCGAGCCGGTCCGAAAGCTTCCATCTGACATCAGTGAACATTTCTGGCAGGGCTTCTGTTGCAAAGTACTTGCGACTGGGTAATTGATATCTTGGGTCAATGTTTTTTAGCAGTGTTTTAAAACCTTCCTCTTCCACTGTTGCAACAGGAACCATATCTTTAGCGATGTAGTAAGCTACCGCCTTAGTTATATCACGCCATCTGGAATTTTTTATTTTCGGAAGGCACGCAGCGGGTAAAAGAAGATTCCAACGAGCTTTGTTTTTGGACAGAAAACTTTTCGGGCAACTTAGTCTTTGTGGCTGAGGTTGTAGCAGACGAAGCGAAGTTAAGTTCTAAACACTCATCATATTGTACTTTATGGTGATTTTGTAAGTGGTGGAAGAGATTTGATGTGCTTCCACTTTTTGTCATAATCGTTTTATGCCATTCTATACAAATAGTTTGTTTTTGCTGTTTTGTTTTTGCATCTCCAAATAACTGAACCATTGTTTTTCTTGTTTTTTTTTTTTTTTTTTAACTACCCAAGTCACTTCTGTAGTGTGGACCGGCGCTGTGTTTCCCTCCATGTCGCAGGCGAATTTGTGATTAAGTGGACGGGGTTCGCGCAGAGTGAGAGCTGGGGAGTGTCGCGTGTTTTTGGCTTGAAGTGGCACTGCACATGTCATACTCAATCGTTCTGCACAGTGCCACTTCAAGTCGAACACACCCAATATCGATATTAATGGTATTATCTAATCCCTTATCGCGTTGAACAAAGATATCGATATATCGCCAAAACTCGATATACTGCCCAGCCCTAATCCCTAATATGGGATGAAAATAGAATAGGAGTGAGGAGTTGGGGTGGAGGAGGGATGCTGTAAAGCTGTTGTAGGACAGAGGCAGATAGGCTGCATATATATAGACACACACACACACATGTATTGTGCTAGTTATGATGTTTTGCTTTTTTTATAAATTTTTTTATTAACAATATCAGAAAGAAACCTAAACATTAGAACAAGAACATAAACATATGGGGGATACAATAACAATTCAAAGGTAAATAAATATACAGTTATTTTACTTTCATAAAAGTTAACTTATTTATTAATTATTTTTATAAGATTGGATGTTAAGGCTTTTTTATTAGAGGAGATTCTTTGAAGTGATGAGTAAAGCAAAAGTAAATCAGAAGTGAATATTTTACAATTAGGTTTAAAGTTAAGGCATCTCGCTTTGTGAATGTGGAATTTTCCCATCATATAGTTAGAATGGTTAGCTAAATGAGTTACACCTGTGCCAAATTGGTTGATTATCTGATCGTGCTCCTCCCGAACCTTGTTAATAAAACAATTTCACGAGTTCACCCTTACATCTAATCTGATAGCAAATAGTAAGCATATTTTGGTGTGCTGTCCTGGGAGAGGGCTCTGAGCCCGGAATATAGCACGAACCCAGAGAACTCCCCGAAAGAAGCTTAAAAGGTATGGGACAGCAGCCAGAGAGCACCATTTTTAGTTGCCCCTCAAAATATGCGTGCTGTGAAGAGATATGGGTTCAAATTTGTGAAGAAAAAGGGGGTGGGGCGACCGCAGGAGCCCGTGAGAGCCCGTGCAGTGCTCGACGGGAGCTGCGGATTGCAGTGTCGGACTAGTGAGCCCTACATGCCGCTAGAAGAGGACCACAATGGCAGATATCAAATGAGGGACTCTCGCTGCATCTGAAGGGAGCTCTGCTGCGCTGGAAGGGAGAGCCCGACCGATGCTGTATAAACAAAGAGATTCGAAACAACTGATGGAGGGACTCTCACTGCATCCGAAGGGAGCGGCGGCTCTGCTACACCGGGTGTGAGAGCCCCGTCCATCACAGAGTATGCAGCGTAACTCAGAACGACAGACGGAAGACTCACACTGCGACGGAAGGGAGTCGCGGCCCTGCTGCACCGGAAGGGAGAGCCCCGTCCGATGCTGAATAAGCAATGAGATTCGAACCGATGGCTGGAGGGCTCTTACTGCGACTTATTGCATTGGAAAGGAGAGCCTCCGATTACCCGAGTAAAGAAAGTGATTTAAAAGCAAGGTTTTTTTTTCTTTCTTACTGATCAGGGCTACATGGGCTTCTTTTATCTGGAGATGATTATACCTGATGTAGTTTTTTAGCTCTGTGAGAGGCCTTTTTGAGCTGCTGTAGTTGCTGCCCCGATGAGAAATGAGTGGCTGGAAATTTTTTCTATGGGTAATGCGGAGTTCACACTGCACGATTTTCAAACTCGTCGGATCGCCATTATTTTCACACTGCGAGACTATCTGGGGTAGCATTCAGTTGCTGCTGTGTTCACATTGCACGATGGATCGGCGACAGGGGGTTTCACACTGGATGACTTCACAATAGGAAGAATCACCGACAGCTCTGTCTGGTCCGCAAACTACGTTTCACAACAAAACACACGCGAGAAGTATAACTTTTAGTCTTGCGGACTTTAGTTACCTTTTTGGAGGTGGGTGAATTAGTATTTTCCAAAGAGATGTAAAGATCATAAAGTTGAGCTTCGCTCATTTTTTGAGAAAACGTAACTTCAAAAGTTTGACAGCGCTTGTCTCAATCATGCAACTGTCCATTTTCCAATGGGAGGGATGGATGGTGAAGCCAAGGCGTAAGAAGAAGCCTGGGGCTCGGCGGTGGATCCAGGCCAAGGAGGAAACGCTTAAGAGCCAGTGGCTTGAGAAGAAGGTGCCTTTGAGCCAGTGGCTTGCGGTGGAGCGTCCAGCTCGTTGTCAGATGGGAAGAGCTCGAATTCAGACATTTTTTGGCAGTCGAATGAAGCTTGATGCCGGAAAACTGTCATAGGACAGAGGCAGGTAGGCTGCATATATATACGTATTGTGCTAGTTAGGATGGTTAGCTAAACAAGTTACACCTGTGACAAATTGTTTGATTATCTGATCGTGCTCCTCCCGAACTTTGTTAATAAAACATCATTTAACTAACAGTAAATTAACTAACAAGACACAGAAGCAAAATCAGGAAATAACAAGAGGAAACAAGAACAAGTTAAAACTAAACACTAAAAGTCCACAAATAAAAGTACAACAAATGTATAATTCTTTTTACATAAAATTTTCACACATTGACAAGAACACATCCATGATGTTCAACCAAAATGGAAAAATATATTATTTTCACTTCCTCATGTTTTTTTTGTTAAAACAAATTAAAAAATATTTTGTTCTAAAATCCTTTGTGTGTGTGTGTGTGTGTGGTGTGTGCATCACTTAAATTAAAAACAACCTAAAGGTGATGTCAGAATTTTATATTCATTTAGGCTATGTTCACACTGTCAGGTTTTGGGACTGGCAACCGCATTTTCTTTACAGGTGTGAGTCTCGAAATGTCACGTTTACAGTTGTGTTTAGAATACTGTCTGTATGCATGGAGCCAGAATTATCTCAATAATAATTCATGCAAAAGACGCGATGCACACATGCGTAACCCAATTCACATGCATGAGAAATAATTCACGTGCACGAAAAAAATATATATATTAACAAAAACCAATTCACGTGCACAAAATAAGAATATATATTCATAAAATACATTTCACAAATGCAAAACACAATTCACAGACGTACAACTGTGTACACAATTTTTGAATGTTTAACACACATATCCAAGGCAATTCACATTCACAGCCCATGATAAACTCGTGAATGTTAAACATTAAAACATTTTGTACACAGTTGTACATCTGTGAATTGTGTTTTGCATTTGTGAAACGTATTTTCTGAATATATATTCTTATTTTGTGCATGTGCATTGGTTTTTGTGAATATATATATCTATTAAATCATATACTGTATATATATATATATATGTTTCATGCACAAGAATTATTCTCATGCATGGAATGGGTACGCATGTGTTATGAGTTACACATAACTTTTGTGTGAATTATTATTGAGATCATTCTGGCTCCATAGTATGAACGTGCAACGGGAGTCAAGCCCATATTCCTTACCAGTAACCATAGCGACATTGACCAAAGTAAAATCAAAGATGGCGACGTCCATAAAACTGAAAGTCATATCACTTTGACACGACAAGAGTCCAATCGAGCCGCGAGTTCTTTTGTCAAATCTTCATTAACCAACAGCAGCTTTTACATTTTGGTGGAGAGTGGACCAACTAACGGGAGCGGCTACGGTGGAAAGCTGACAGGATCTGAAATGTTCAGATGACACACACCTCATTTCTCCATCACTGTAAGTTACCGAAAACACACATGAAAACACGTAACACACGGTAGACATTAGTTTGAGCGCAGGGCGGCTCTCTCTCGCACTGTATGACGTGACAGACAACTAGTTGTCCAGTCCGGTTCCGTTCACACAGTGCAGGTGTTCTGAGAATGCGTTTGTGAGTCTTGAAAAATTACAGGTGTGAGTTCGGTTACAGAATGTGGTTGTCACAACCGTAAATAACTGAACTGTGTGTGAACGTACCCGTATTAATGACTCAAATACAGGACTGACAACTGTATTCTGCAGCTGTGTGAATGTTGCCTTATTTTGGCAAAATGTTACATTTGCTGACATTTATTTGAGCACTTAACAAATACTTTTGGGGATTATCTATAGCACAAGCATTCTAAGTAAGCCTTATTCACTGCAACCCATTTACATTAACATTATCATTTATCAGATGCTTTTATCCAAAGCGACTTACAATTGGGGAATACATCAAGCGATTCTTCTTAAAGAGGCAAATAGACACAGGAAGTGCTCGTCATACCAAGTTTCAAGCATTGTTCAAATAAGTACAAGCTAGACAGAGAAAGATGAAAGAAAAGAGAAAAATATATATTTTTTTCAGAATGAAGTCAGGTAGTGATGAAAGAGTTGAGTTTTCAGCTGTCACTTGAAAAATGTCAGGGATTCAGCATTCCGGATAGGGGTTGGAAGATCATTCCACCAGTCAGGAACAGTAAGCGAAAATGTTCTGGAAAGTGATTGTGTGCCTCTTTGTAATGGTACCACAAGGTGTTGCTCACTTACAGATCTCAGAATTCTGGAGGGAATGTTGATTCGTAAGAGTGAGTGGAAGTAGGTGGGTGCTGAGCCTGAGGCTGTTCTATATGCAGTGTCTTGAACTTGATGCGAGCCGCAAACGGTAGCCAGTGCAGGGAGATAAAGAAAGGTGTAACATGGGCTCTTTTGGGCTCGTTAAAGACCAGTCGTGCCGATGCATTCTGAATCATTTGTAAAGGTTTTTGGACAGTGAATGATCGGAAGCCAGCCAGAGAAGGAGCATTGCAGTAGTCCAGCCAAGAAGTGACAAGGGCATGGACAAGAAGTTGTGCAGCATGCTCCGTTAGGAAGGGCTTGATCTTTCTGATGTTGTGCAATGCAAACCTGCAAGATCTAGCAGTGTTTGCAATGTGGTCTTTGAAAGTCAGCTGGTCATCAAAGATTACACCAAAATTTCTTAAAATTGATGGGGTAATTGTTGATGAACCTAACTGTACGGTGAAGTCATGCTGTAGATTGGGAGTGGCGGGGAAGACAAGAAGCTCAGTCTTTGCCTGGTTGAGCTGTAAGTGATATTCTTTCTTCCATGCCGAGATGTCCGCCAGGCAGCCTGAGATCCGTGCATCTACCGTTGGATCATCTGGTTGAAATGAGAGATAGAGCTATGTGTCATCAGCAAAGCAATGGTAGGAGAAACCATGTGCCAATATGATGGGTCCCAGTGATGTAGTGTAAATGGTGAAAAGGAGGGGTCCAAGAACTGATCCCTGAAGAACCCCGGTGACCAGTTGATGTGCTTTGGATACCTCCCCACCCCAGGCCACCTTGAAAGACCTACCAGTGAGATAGAATTCAAACCAGCGAAGGGGAATCTCTGTGATGCCCAGTGATGGTGGACAGGAGGATCTGATGATTCACCATGCAAAAGCATCAGATAGATCCAGCAAAATAAGAACCGATGATTTGAAATCAGCTTTTGCAATCCGCAGGGCTTCAGTGACTGACAGTAGCGCAGTCTCAGTTGAATGGCCACTCCTGAAACCTGACTGGTTAGGTTCCAGTTTGTTGTTCTGTGAAAGAAACGATGATACCTAGTTGAAAACAATTCGTTTGAGTGTTTTCGCTTTGAATGGAAGGAAAGAGACAGGTCTGTAGCTATCTGTAAGTGAAGTGTTTAATGTAGGTTTTTTGAGCAGTGGGGTTAACCGAGCCTGCTTGAATGCAGTGGGGAAAGTGTCTGTGAGAAGAGATGTGTGTGATGGTGGTAAAAGTGTAGGGGAGATTGCTTGGAGAAGGTGTGAGGGGATTGGGTCTAGTGGGCATGTTGAAGGATGGCTGGAGAGGAGAAGTTTGGATACTTCTGCTTCAGTGAGGGGACAGAAGGAGAAGATGGGAGTTTTAGCAGTGGGTATGGTTGGTTTGAGGTCCTGTGTGTGTGTGTGTGTGGAGCCGAGAACTGACTACTGATTGTACTAGTTTTGTCTGTGAAGAATGTGGCGAAATCATCAACTGTTATAGAAGTGGTGGGAGGTGGTGGAGGGGAACGGAGTAGAGAATTTAATGTTTTGAAGAGGTTACGTGTGTAGTTTGTAATCAAATGAAATCAAATGAAGCTAGGATTGAATGGAAGTCTGCAGCATAAGGCTTGTCCAGATGAATGTCGCCAAAGACTAAAAGTGTACTGCTATCCTCCAGGAATGAGGACAGCAGACCATCCAGCTCTTCTAGGAAGGTGCCCAGTTGCCCAGGAGGCCGGTAAATTATCACAATGTGGAGTTTTATAGGAGTAGATGTTACAGTGATCGCATGTGATTCAAATGAGTTATAATTGCATAGGGGAGAGTGGGTTGAGTATTTCCAATTGTCAATGAGCAGACCAGTGCCCCCACCCCTCCCAACCTGACGAGGGGTGTGAGAAAAAGATAAGTTGTTTGACAGAGCAGCTGGGGTTGCTGAGTCTTCTGGATGAATCCAGGTCTCAGCCAAGCCCAAGATGCTGAGTGTAGATTGCAAAGAAAAGGCTGCAATGAAGTCAGCTTTGTTGAAAGCTGACTGACAATTCCAGAAACCCACAGAAAAAGAAAGAGGTGCAGTAGAAGATGTACAGATAGGATGCAGGTTAGCATGATTGCGTTGCAGTCTGCGAGTAATGTTAGAGCATTGTTGCGAGACATCCGGAATGTATTGAAAACACATGATAGAGGTGGAAGGGAGAGGACAGAAAGGAGTGTGCAAAGGGAAAAAGAGAGTACTTAAGTGCGTTGCCCAGTTTCGTTCCTCGGTTAAAGCTCGGCGCCTGCCTAATCTCCAGGTAAACTAAAAAAAAAATACTCTTCATGACCTGTAGGCACAAATCGTCTCAGGTTACGTATGTAACTGGGGATAGGGAACGAGACGCTGCGTCCTCTAGAGGGCACTAGGGGAACGGTATACCCACGCCGCCATGCTGAGGGATGAGTGCCCAAAAAACTGGATTAAGTGCTCAAATAACTTAAGTCAAAGACTCAAGGAACACCATCCCTGCCCCCGCGAAATCGCTTTGGCCAAAACCCAAGCTACAAAGCTCTACAGGCAAGCTCAAAGCTCGCCAGCGTCGTAGACTAGCTCACCCACCAAAGTACGGAACTCTAAGAGTGGAGGTCTCAGCATAACGACTCTCTAAAGTGAGAGGAGACCTAGCTACACTCAATGGCAGAGGCAGTTATTGAGGTTCAAAAAAGAAAAAGGGCCTACAAACTCATATTACTGCCAAAGACGGAGCTCTAAAGAGCAGCGGTCTCAGCATAACGACTCTCTAAAATGAGAGGAGACCTGACTACACTTGGCGCCAGAGGCAGTTAGTAAAGCTCAAAAAGAAAGAGCCTACAACTCATATTACTGCCTAAGCGGAGCTCTGGAGAGCGGAGGCTTCAGCAGAATGACTCTCTTAACCGAGAGGAAGCCTAACAACACTCAACCCTGGTAGGGGGGCTCTTAAGACTGGAGGTCTCAGCATAACGACTTTCTAAAACGAGAGGAGACCTGACTACACTCAACGCCAGAGGCAGTTAGTGAGGCTTAAAAAGAAAAAGCCTAAAAACTCATATTACTGCCAAATACGTAGTTCTAAAGGGCGGAGGCTTCAGCAGAATGACTCCCCTAAATGAGAGAAAGCCTAACAATGCTCAGCCCTAATAGAGAAGCTCTAAAAAGTGGAGGTCTCAGCATAACGAATCTCTAAAACGAGAGGAGACCTGACCACACTCAACGCTAGACACAGTTAGTGAGGCTCACGATAGAGCCTACATGCTAATAGTACTGTCTAAGCGGAGTTTAACGACTCTAAGCTGGAGTACTAAGCTAGGAGTACTGACCATGCTCCTAAGTGCCGAACAGAGCTCTAGGAGCAAGCACTCAACATACCAACCCTCTAAAGCAAGGGGAGTGCAACCAACCACCCTTATGGATCAGCGTACTCAGTACGAAGACCTCAAGTGAGGGGAGTACTCGAAAGCTCGACCTGAAGAGCGACTTATCAAGGAGGCCCACAAGAGCTCTGTTGAAAGAACACTAGGAACTGTGATCTCAGATGAGACCCTCAAAGGGAGGGGGAGCTACCAGGCTCAGGAAGAGAAGAGCTGATAAGGAGGCTAACAGCGAGCCTCCCAAAAACCCTGAAATAAATGCAACAAAAAAATTCTGGGGAGCAGAGTGCTCAGTATAACTCTCTCGCGCCTCGGGAGAGGAGCAGAAACCATGCTCAACCTAAATACACAAGAGCCTAACAACTCAAAAAACTTGCCATTACACCAAGTCAGGAGCCTCTTTCACCAATAATGTAGATATCTCACCTTATACACAGTTCCTATTCTTTAAAAAGAAAGAAAACCAAAAAGGAATTCTGAAAGAGAAAGCACTCCTCGTCAGATTCCTTCCATGCCCCGCTTACAATCCCCGTGATCGGTCTGACTAACCGCCTCGGCAGCCGCGAGACCCGAAATGCGGATGAGAGGTGTTCGATTCTCAAAGAGAATCAAGCACACAAGGCATTTTCAACGCGATCACATCTTGTAGCGCGAATGCATTGCATTAAAGTCTTGGTTTTGTGATCAACTCAATCTTGTTAAACTACCTCGAGAGTGGGAACCACGCCTCGTGCAAAACGCTGACCAAAGCCGAGCAACCCCCAGAACTCTGCCTATCCTAGTCCCGCACACCCCCCCCCCGCAAATGCAAACAGTGAGCGCATCCTTCTCTTTCGCGAGGCAGACGCATGTGCTTCCATACACAAGGCTTAAAGACAAAGAAGAGGATGACGTATTCCGCAGGTGTTCTTTTATACCCGCAGTCGCTTTATTGTTTACGTCATAGGCTGCCGCCTGCCAATGTCAAGTTCATTGTCGTTTTTCATTCATGCTTCAGACACCGGTCACGTTGAAGACGTTCCCCTAGCGCCCTCTAGAGGACGCAGCGTAGAGTTCCCTTTCGAAAGGGAAACTAATTTCATTCACATATCACATAATTTAAGTCATTATTGAAATTAGACAAAGGTCAGCAATACTAAACAAGTAGAAGGTTTTAGCCTACCTATTTTCAGTTTTTTTTCCTGCAAAAATGTTGAGTTCCAGAATAATTTAGATGAAAATTTTTGACAGAAAGTGTAACATCTTATGAATTGTTGCTTTAAATAAAGTAGGCCTATAGCTCTTTTAAGATGTATAAGATTCTGCTATAAAATTTCAATTAGGCTACTTGATCACGCCATTATTATTTTGAGCCATTAATATTAACAGGGGAGAACATCTTTCTGTTCCGACTACGCAATTTTGACTTCAGGGTAAATTAGTGCAGCCTAGTGGTGATCTGTCTCTCAAACAGTCTGGTGCGTTTCACGATTTCAGACTTTTTTTTCTCTCCCTCAGATCAGTTCTTGATCACATTAATAGCCTATACATATGGCTGTGAAATCCAGAAACTTCTATCCTGACCATGTAAATCGCTGTAAAATATATTTTTATATTCACAATGTGTTGCCACTGCTGAAAATAAATAATCATAGACCATATAGTACCTATAAACATATGAATAGGCCTATATTAACTGTTCTTAGAAAAAGTTTGACTCTATTCGACTTTTCTAAGCAAGGGTTGATGCGTATCATCTTCCAGCTTTTTTCGAATGTCATTATAGACAAATTACTTAATAAATTAATTTAATAATGGTTTGCAATGACTATCTGATAAATTAGCTTCTCCAGAGTGTTGCATCAATTAATGAAATTATGGTTTATTTGTTATAATTAAACAAATATAAAAAGACTTACGTAAACATGTTTGCAAATAGCTTGAATAAAAATTTATAGTAAACCTTCAGCAGATCACGAGACATCGATGAATAGCCTATATAATTTTGTATTTTTATGGGATTCAATTCCAAAGTAGCCTACTTTCATCCCGTTTTCTTCACATATGAGAGGTTTTATTTATATATGTACGTGCATTAAAACAGTAGACTTACTATTGAGTGTATTTTTATGAGTTGAAGAGGCAGTTGCTTCGAGCAGTACGCGCAGTCTTCGCCACAGTCCGCGCTTGCAGTCAGCGTCAGATACGCGCTCAGCAACAGTGTCCACCTGGAGCTTACGGGAACTGTCAGGGTCTTTGGGGTAAAATAAATTACATATTACATTCAGTATAATGCTTCCTATAAATGTATTCAAATTAGTGCCATGAAAAACAAAACAACAATTAACAATATTTCGCAATTCATATCACTGGAAATACAAAAAAACATTTTGTATTTAAGCAGGTTTACTAACCTTCATAACGGCGCCAGTTACTCCAGTCTGTTTGGTGCATGTAAAATCTCGTCAATACTAAACGTTCAAGTGTGCGTTACTCCCTAGAGTGGATTGAGAGAGAGAGAGAGAGAGGAATGCGAGCGAGAGAGAGACGGAAGAGAGAAGAGAAGAGAGGAGATGCGACCGAGGAGAGAGAGAGAGAGAGAGAGAGCGAGCGTGTATAGCGGCATATGGGGATATTGAATCAGCTAACAAAACCAATATAAGCACTGCACAAAAATAAACACATTTATTTATTGAAATTCTTACACTAGAAGATATAGTTCCTGACAAAACATAACAATATTGTGCGTGAAAAATAACACTTGACTGTGGGAGTTACGCAGTGATGTGTTATGCGTTTTCGACTGTTATAGTGTACAACCGCCTTTACATTGTGTAAATGCTGAACTAAATCCTAATGGTATTTTTTCTTAAGATTATGCATGCACAATGTGCAGTGTTTGACAACGGTTTATTTATTTTCACCAAAGCACATTTATGTCTGAAAATCAGATTGTTCTTGAACCCTCAGTAGCAAGAATAAGGTTGTGAAAATATCCGCAATATTGCTGCATTGATTACTAATACAATTTCTTGGTTTCAATTAAACTCACAAATAAACAAACACAATTAGACTCAACTAATAATACTAACAGTTTTATATTATTATTTTATACTTTTCACGTTTCACATCAGAGATTAACCATTCACAGTGTGGAGTTACTGAAGCCTTGAATTTAGTGACTTGTATACCCTCCTTTTAGCAGCAAATCATGCACCAAATGTTTCAGTAGGGGAGATATCAAGAGTTCTTTAATGGTCATAAATATTACATACATGTGTTGTTATGTGGTGAAATGTTTTTCCTTAATTCCTAATCTGACAGTGCAACAACAAACAGAAACAACAACGAATTAAGGAAATACACATGCATGATGATGATGATGATAAATGTAAAAGAAAAAGAAAAGAAGAAAACAATAAAAAAAAAAACTAAAAATATGGAAGATAGTAGAGGAGAAAGATTAAAGTGTATATATATATATATATATTAATATATAATATATATAATTATATAAGCAAAATATATATAGCTACACCCCCCCCCCCCCAAATATATACAAAACCATACAATGTAACAGAACTGTAGTCCTACAGATTATAGTACAAAATCTGCATTGTCTGTCTGTCAGGTAGAAAATTAGAATGTGGTAGAAATAAGAAAAAGTATAAATATTTTTTTTTTCAAACTATATAAAAAAGCTGTACAGTGTATACAGAAGCTGAATTGTATGTATTTAGTGCAATTTCGGTATGTGTCTTGTATGAAGATCTCCAAAGGTTTGTTCAGCGAGCCGGATTGCATGAGTACTATTCTTCTTATTCGTATTGTCATTCAGTACAGCAGAACTACTGATGGGAGCCTTCGAATACTTTTTTTGCCTGGGGTGTTGAATGCCGGCTCGGCATGGCTGGTGAGATGTTTTTTAGGAGAGATCGTCTTGTGAGATGGTAAAATTCAGGGAGTGACTGTTAATGCGACACCATAGAGCAGGGATCCTCAAATCTGGCCCACGAGATCCACTTTCCTGCAGAGTTTAACTATAACCCTAATCAAACACACCTGAGCATGCTAATCAATGCCTTCAGGATCATTAGAAAATCACAGGTAGGGGAGTTTGATCAGGGTAGGAGCTAAACTCTGCAGCGCATTGGCCCTCCAGGGCAAGATTTGAGGAACCCTGCCATAGAGGATGTCAAGTTTCTCTAAGTACTTACAAGGCCTACCACCACTGTGTTGTCAGCAAACTTCATCAGTTTGTTGCAGCTGTTTTTGGCTGTGGAGTCGCCATAGTGGGAGTAAAGCTGAGGGTGTCAGATGGAAGGGTTCAGCCCTATGTTTTGGAAATGTTTGATGTGAAGGGACAATGGTGTTAAAGGTGAAGATATAATCCACAAACAGAATCCACACATACTTCCCTTTCCTCTGATCCAAGTGGAAGAGGGCAGTGTAGGGTACGGTTGATGGCATCATTTGTGTACCTCCTGGACCAGTATACAAACTGTAATGGGCCCAGGTTAGGGTGGCCCTTATTTTTGGACTTTTGAAATCTTCTGCTCTCACCCTCCCAGTCAACTCTCCTTAATGAGAAATGGAAACAAACCAAATTTCGTTGAGATTGGACTACGTTTGGGATGTGCTTAACAAAGTTGAAATTGAAGTCTTAATGACCATAACAGCATGTAATTAATAAGTATATGGAATCCACGGAGCAAAATAATTAAAAAAGGTAAATTTGACTTCATATTTCAAAATTCTGTCTTTATTCTTGCAATTCTCAATTTTGATAAGAAAAACAACTCGTCATTTTTCTTATCAAAGAAAATATGCTCTTTTTAAAAAATTTTCGTGGCAGAGTCTTAACTTTGATAAAGAATATCTCTTTGGTGTTGAGACTTTAGTCTTTGCAACTTTACAGATCTTCTTTATGCACCAAGAGCTTGTAACACTCCAAAGAGAAAGGAAAATTTGAAATTGCATCATATGACACCCCTTTAAAGGTCATATGATGCGATTTCAATTTTTCCTTTCTTTTTGGAGTGTTACAAGCTGATTGTGCATAGATAAGATCCCTGAAGTTGCAAAGACTAAAGTCTCAAATCTAAAGAGATATTCTTTATCAAAGTTAAGACTCTGCCACGCCCCCCTAAAACGGCTTCGTTCTAACACCCCCACATATCTACATCACTATATGGAAATATTTGCCTAATGCCGCCCAAATGTTCACGCAAAGAAAGACGGCGTGGTTTCAGTAACCGCAGTTAGTGTTGATGCAGCATGTCAGGGAGACTCTGTGTGATTCAGTGCGAAAGCAAAAACACTTTTTATTTGGCCTTCTGGAAGTAGATGTATTTAGGAATCTTTACGATTACTTACAACAGAACAGCAATGCATTTTATGGACGACCGTTTCGTGAACCTAGGAGAGGAGGTAATTCTGACTTTTCTATGACAATCTGGCGCTTCTGAATCAGCTATTGTTTTGTTATTAGTTTAAGTATTTGTATTGACTGTTCAAATGCGGAGTTTTGCGCATCGTGTGTGTGCGTGCGAGGGCGCGTGTGTGTGCGTGAGAGCGCGAGAGAGAGAGAGAGAGTGAGAGAGAGAGATCACATCACAGTGGAGTCAGCTGTCTAACCGTGGCTTGTGTCCTGAAAACACATACCAGCTTCATCAGTGTGTCTGTCACGCGACTCTGTTCCCATTTCGGGCTTGAACTGATGGTAAAACAATAATGCCATTATTTTCGGGCTCTGTCATTTATTTTGAAAGATGAAGCTTGCGATTATGGTAAGGGGCGTTACATTTCCGGCGAGTGCTTGCGGTGTTCGGCCAATCACAATGCACTGGGTCAGCTGGCCAATCAGAGCAGACTGCACTTGTCGGAAGGAGGGACTTTGTAGAAAACTAAGCGTTTGAGAGAGGCAGGGGCATAGAGGACCTACAATAATGTACCGTATTTGAAAAATAATGTGTTTTTTGAACATTAAAGCATGTCAACATATTCTGTTACACCAAATACACAAACTAATGATCTTTAAAAAACATCATATGACCCCTTTAAAGACTCTACAAGTTTATTCTTTTTAATGTCACTTCTTTCATTACTTCTTTCTTTTGTATGAGATACGTTGACATGAGCAGCAGAGTGTTGCTGATGCAATAAGTTCAACTTTATGCAAATGCGTAGTGATGCAATGTTACAACTACATCCTGACTCTGAGAGTGCAAACTCCTCCCTAATCCTTCTCCTAGTACAGTTGGCTACATCTGAACTGCTAAAGTGACTAACAGTACAGAGACTTCACAACCTTTAGCCATTTAATGTGGATTAGAGAGAATGGTGTGAACTCACCATACACCAGTGGTTCTCAAAGTGTAAGGCGCCCCCGCCAGGCACGAGTATTGCAGGGGGGGCATGGGCCATCAGCAGAAAATGAAAATAAATAAAACAGTAAACAGCCAAAAAACAATTAGAATGGGAGATGGGTCGGTTTGTGAAAGGGAAAAGAAAAACCATAGATGAAGTCGAACAGACCCAGGCAGGTGCTGGTCATTCAAAAGTTAAATGCAGAAAATATGACGAGGCATATCTTGCTCTCGGCTTGACTCACCGTGTCTATACCGGATGCTACAGTTGTTGCGTCGCGCCACAACAGCTCTACACTGGAGGTCGCCGTGATTTTGCCAAGTAAGACATGTTCCTGAATCAACATTACTGTCCAAAAATATAGACTAAACCTAATCCCTACTCCTAAACCTAACCCTACCCATAATTTATTTCTAAAATCAGTGTGAAATGATAGCTGATTACCAAGGGTGTAGAAGCACCTAACCCTGATAGTAAGCCTAAAACAGATATTTCCTGAAAAGTTATCCCTCAATTCTGATGGGTTAATTGGAATGTTGTTCCAGGATCAACAAGGATGTTGATCCAGGAACATGTTGTACTTGGTGAAATCACGGTCACCCTACACTGGATGCGACAAAGCGACCGTTGCAAATAATTTTAACTTTGTGTCAGTACGCCAGCTTTTTTTATAGGTTTAAAGGGGGGCGCGACCAAAAAAGTTTGAGAACCACTGCCATACACAAAGGATTTTTGTAATATTCTTGGAATGATCTTCCATTGCTAAATAGTTTGACCAAGAGGTTGTAACACATGAATCTCAGCACCACCAGTTCGCAGTCCAACAATCTAGTCTAGCTTGAATCAGCTAATCACCATTCAGCTTGGAGCAGATATAATTATTATGAAAACTACAGTAAGTTGGTTTCAGCTGAATTTTCCAGCAGACATACTATACAGTCAGATACTCTATTACTCTCCCCATCCCCCCAACTCTGACTCATTTTTCATTGTTTCGCTGTGACAGTGTTATTTGTTTGTTCATTGTTTGTCTGTCATATGAAGTGGTGCTCTTTTAAACATCTGCATTATTCATGTTTTTGCATTTATTTATGCATGATGATCAGCAGCCAGATGAACAGTGAGTGACTGGTGCTCCTCTTAAAGCTCATGAAAGCTCTTCAGTAATATTAGTGACACGCAGACATTCACACGCTGTCCATTTAGAAAGAAAAATCTGAAATTAGTTTTTGTCTGCCTAAAAGTAATAACTACGAACTATTTCATATAACTATGTAGTATAAAAAGTGCAATATGCAATTATGCTCATGGGTACTGTATTAATCCATCAATGAATAGGGGGCAACAGGTGCACATTCACTGAAAAATGTACATGTAGTCTTCAAAAAATCCACCAAAAGTCATCCAGGTCATTCTGCAAAACAGTCTTCACTGGTGTCCCTCATGACGATATGTGAACCAAATAATAAAAAAAATAAACAAATAGCTGATACCAGCTTTGACTGTATATTTTCTAAACACTTCAACAGAATTTAAAAACACTTTTTGCCATCTCTGTTTACAGCTTCTCTTTGCTGTAAACATAAACATTTTGATTTAAAAAGACAAAAACGAATCAAGCATGCAAACTTTCTTTTTCTTTTACTTTCTATCTTATGTGGAGAACTATTATGCAAAAATCCCTTTTATATGGGGTTTGAGCACAGTTGTGTGGCCGCAGTGTGTAAAAACCCAGCCTTAATGGTAAAAATCTACCCATTCATATTTATTTAATCCCAATAAATCATTAACAGCCTCTCAGAACAAGCAATTCCAGATTTCTCCCTACGTACACGTCATTGTAGGGAAAAAGTCCCACCCATTTTTGACGGTCTCTGCTCATAATCACAAGTGGGACTTACAAAGTTTGCGATCACAAAGACCAGCTATGTTGTTATTTTTATCGTGCCAGGCTCCCTGTCTGTGTAATTCATAAAGGCACATTTATTATCCACAGTACAATCAGATGACTGACTTTTAAACTGATTCCGGTTCGAACATATAAGACTGAACACTGCTACTGACAGTTTCTGACAAAAAAACAATGGATTTAATCTAACAATTTTATACTTGTGGAATTATCAGCATTGCATTCACTTTCTAATAAGCACATTATTCCCTAGAAGGCTTACAATAAAAATGTAAACTATGTGGCAAAACATCCATTTACTGTCATTGTGAAAATATAATAATCATGATCTTTAGGCTATATATCTCAATTTTAACCTATAATGGTTACACTTTGCACTTTTATATGGCTGAACTTGTGGACACAAAATTAATACTCAGAAATGAAGGACAAAGAAGGTGGCATCATAAGCTATTGTAATGTCCAGTTGTTATAAAATGCTTTAGAAAGTTTGAATCTAGTATATTTCATATTTACAATATTTACCTCACTGGACACTGAATGTGCAACAAGGATAAATGTTTGTGTGTAATAATGGTAAAACTTAGACAACTGTCATAAAATGTCTTCTATTTAAATGAACAATTCTGTAAACTCTTTCCGTAAATTCTTCAACTGGAATTAACATATATTTATGAAAATATATATGTGGACTCATGGCATGAGAAGATATTACTGGATCATGCTTCTCCAAAGCCATCTTTGGACTTGTTTACTGTTGGCTCTCTATTCACTGTGGGTATCACGGAGGAACGCGACCCCGCACTCACTCGGGTAATGGCCCCCCGCACTAGATTACGCTCACAAAATGGCGGACACAACAGCGCCCCATTATGTGAAAGTAGATCTTCATGAACCAAGTCAAATCACAGTTGATCATCGTGAGTCAAGTCAAGTCACAGCTTATCTTCATGAACCAAGTCAAGTCACAGCTGATCTTCCTGAGTCCAGTCAAGTCACAGTTGATCGTCATGAGGCAAGTGAAGTCACAGCTTATCTTCATGAAACAAGTCAAGTCACAGTTGTTCTTCATGAGTCAAGTCAAGTCACAGTTGATCGTCATGAGGCAAGCCAAGTCACAGCTTATCTTCATGAACCAAGTCAAGTCACAGTTGTTCTTAATGAACCAAGTCAAGTCACCGCTGATCTTCATGAACCAAGTCAAGTCACAGTTGATCGGTGTGAGTCAAGTCTAGTCACAGCTGATCTTCCTGAGTCCAGTCAAGTCACAGTTGATTGTCATGAGGCAAGTCAAGTCACAATTGATCTTCATGAGTCAAGTCAAGTCACAGCTGATCTTCCTGAGTCCAGTCAAGTCACAGCTGATCATCCAGAGTCACGTCACGTCACAGCTGATCATCCAGAGTCACGTCACGTCACAGCTGATCATCCAGAGTCACGTCACGTCACATCACAGCTGATCATCCAGAATCACATCATGTCTCAGCTGATCATCTAGAGTCACGACACATCACAGCTGAACATCCAGAGTCACGTCACATCACAGCTGATCATCCTGAGTCTCGTCAGGACATAGCTGATCGTCAGGAGTCTTGTCATGTCCTGTCTGTTGCACCCAGATCGTCAAGGTCAGTCTTTCGGTATCCCAGTCTGGTATCTAGTGTGAGGGATACACCACTGGTGTCTGCACGCTCCGCTGGTATACCCAAACCCACTCACTCTAACCCTTCTGTTCCTGAACTAATTCCCCTGTCTGAAGTGTTTCCTTTGATGGGGATCGCTTTTTGTTGTGTTTGGGCTGCATACACCTCCACAGAACTCCCAGAGGTGGCAGCACCCACTATCAGGTCTGCAGAGTCGGTGGCTGAAGCTACAGTCTCTCCTGAGTTGGTGGTGCTCGCTGCTGTGTTCCCCGATGCGATGGTGCCCGCTGCAGTTTCTCCAGAGGTGGCGGCGCATGCTGCAGAACCTCCTGAAGCGGCGGTGCTCGCTTCAGCTCCTTGCGTGGTGGTGGCGCCTAGAAACGCACATTCAAGCTGTCATGTCAGGGTCGAAGAAACCTTCGCCGAACTCTCCCTGTATCCTGAGGGCACTACTATAGAACCTCCAGAGGTGGCGGCATCCGCTGCAGAACCTCAAGAGGTGTCAGTATTACCCACCTGTGAACTTCCTGCTCATCCTGTTACGGTCAAGGAGGCCATCTATGAACTCTCTGCCTGTCCTGTCACGGCTAAGAAGGCCGTCTGTGAATCCTCGTCCTACCCTGTCATGGCTATGGAGGCCGTATGCCATCTCTCTGCCTGTCCTATCACGCCCATGGAGGCCGTATGTGAACTCTCTGCATGTCCTGTCACGGCTATGGAGGCTGTCGGTGAACTCACTTCCTGTCCTGTCATGGCTATAGAGGCCGTTTGTGAACTCTCTGCTCGTCCTGTCACTGCTTTGGAGGCCGTTTGTGAAAGAACTGTCTGTCCCATCCATGAGACCGTATATGCTCTGTCTGTCTCTTTTGTCTCAGTTTTCCCCAGGTCCCAGTCCCTACCAGGGAAGACTCCTGTTCCCGAGTATAGCCCACGGAAGGCTCCAGTTCCGAGTTAAGCCCAGGAAGGGCTCCTGTTCCCGAGTTAAGCCCAGGGAGGGCTCCTGTTCCTGAGTTAAGCCCACGGAGTGCTCCTGTTCCCGAGTTAAGCCCAGGGAAGGGCTCCTGTTCCCGAGTTAAGCTCACGGAGGGCTCATGTTCCTGAGTTAAGCCCAGGAAGGGCTCCTGTTCCCGAGTTAAGCCCACGGAGGGCTCCTAATCCCAAGTTCAGCCCAGGAAGGGCTCAGGTTTCCCCGTATACAGGGGCGGCTCCAGCCCCGGAGCTCGCTCCAGTGTCTGCTCCAGCCCCAGAGCTCACTCCAGTCCCAGCTCCTCGAAAGCGCTTTGCTGTGCCTGCTCCTCCAGAGCGCTCTCCAGTGCCAGCACCATGTAAGCACTATCCTGATCCCCAGTACCACCCTGGAAGGACTCCAGATCCTCAGCTTTGCCCAGGAAGGGTTCATGTCCCTGAGTTATGCCCAGGGTGGGCTCCTGCTCTGTCTGCTCCGCTATGGAGGTCTTCTGCTCCGTCTGCTCCGCCCCGGTGGGCTCCTGCTCCATCTGCTCCGCCATGGAGGTCTTCTGCCCCATCTGCTCTACCCTGGTGGGCTCCTGTTTCGTCTGCTCCACCTTGGTGCCCTGCTCTGCCGGCTTTGCCTCAGTTCCCAGTCTCTCCATTTCCACATGGACCTGGCCCACCGTCCCTCCCTCTGTTCCGCCTCCGCTTCACCACCCTCCTGGATGGTATTGTCTTGGGAGCGTCTGGAAGCCGCTCCTTGGTGGGGTGGGCGGGGGCTCTGTCACGAATCCGGTCCTTGGCCTTCCGGCCGATTGCCACTAGAGGTCATTTCTACCATTACATTGACTCTCACACTACACCAAATGTTAAATGGCGACTCCAGAATACAGTTCCATAATATGTGCACTTACCAGCTGAAGGCACTGATCACACAGCGGTCACATAGCACAGCCACATGAGAGCCCTACACACACTATTTAAACACTCTCTCAGTTCTGGTTCAGATCGCGGTTATTGTTCTGCATTTTCCACTCACCTAGTGTTAGCTGCATTACCGAGCCTAGTGTCTTTATTTTCTTTGTCTTGCCTTGTCTGTTTCCCAATGTTCTGATCACTGCCTGTGGACCTGGATTGAGTCTCGCCCAATTGGATACTGTTCTCCTCTGCCTGGACTTTTTCCTTGTACCTGGATTATCCCTCTTGTCTTGCCATCAATATGCCTGTTTGCCATTGTCTGACCTATGCCTGTTTTTGACCACGTCTCTTGTGAATAAAGCCTTGCAGATGGATCCGCACGCTTCCTGTGTTCATTCCGTTACAGATATGCTGTTCTGAATGGACGTCAGAAACGGGCGATCAGGCACCAATTTCCGGTGAGGGTACAGGACAGCTTTCACTGCCATGAGTCCTGTAAGGAATTAGTTCAAGATCAAAGCGAATCGAATCCAAAGATTCAAAATCAACTTGATTAAAACTGATTCAAAATTGATAGTTTACACTTTATCAACTATTCGTCCAGCGAAACGTTAAAATTAGAATATCTTAACAATTTTGATATTTATATTATTCCCTTGGCCAAAGGTCATAATACATGCTAGTGATAATTTATTTGCTAGGTAACAAGATCTGGGCATGAGATAAGCTTTATAAACACATAACACAAGACACCGCTTCTTTAAAATGAAACAATAATTTATTATTTGCTACTCTAAGATACATGAAACAACTACTAACCCCCCCCCCCCCCCAACACACACACACACACACATACAGTTGAGAGAATGAGAGTTACTGAGTTTGAATGAAGTCTCAAATGTCTAGTACTTCTTAAATCGCACCAAGAAAATCACAAAAGCAGAGATTTGGCTTATCTTTAGCTGCTTAAAATAGATTCAGCACCAATTTTCAGCAAGATAAGAGACTTTGTTTACTTGCGTTTGGTTGAAAACTGGGTTTTCCTCGTTGGCTTGTCTCAGGGAATCACGGTGCTTCTGATTGGTTGGCAATCGTTCTTTGGATGACGTCTTGGGATTCACTCGACGGTGAATGGAGGGTTGCCTGGTTACGTAGGAGCCTCGACATTCTTCTGAGAGAGTCTGAGTTTGCAAGACTTTGAAGATTTCAGCAGTTCAAGGAACTAATTACTTCAGTCACTGTGGTTTTAAGCGAACCGATTTGGTCCATCCCATGAGACTGTGTTCCAATCAAATATTGCTGCAAGGCGGGGCCATGCCCCATACTGTTCCTCTTCGGGCATAAATTAACCTGGGGCTCAGCCTTCCACGTGGGGAATATCGTTGCAAGTTTGTTAATAGCTTCAATAAACCGTTGTAATGCGAGTATTGTACATAATACCAACTTTTCATTCCTTTCAATGTTCTGCAATTATCGCGACCATTCATTCAACACCAAACTTCAACTATCTTTCATAAACATGGTACATTTAATAACTTTATCTACCCAAAAGGGGTATGATGCCTAGACTAAAACTCCACCGATTACATAAAACACATCAAGCACATAAACACATTATTTGTGAATATATTTGCTCTAATAGCAATGGTAATAAATTATTGTCTTTTAAAAATCCTCTATGCAAGTTTCTGTGTTATTTTCTTCAAGATAAAGACTGCATTTTGGAGTGTGTAGAGAAGGATGGGGCAGTTGTCCTGAGGTCAAGGAAGTGTCACACGGTGTGGATGTGTGAGCCTCCCGGCTTAGGGTGAGGATGTAAATCCGTCTTTTCCTTGTTTGTTCCTTGTAAATGATCAATTTATGCTTAAATGGTCATGGGATACCACGGGCCACCTGTTGCTTAAGTTAAACGTTATCACTGTTTCTTAGATCCTTTGTGTTGCAGGCCTGGAGAGTGTCCTATAAATTACCCTGGTCCCGTGTCTTTACATGGATTTATGCAATGCAATCATGGGTGACAATCATCCCCTTAGGTGGTTTAAGTCGTTCCAGACAGAGGAAGTTCTCTCTCCTGTTGATTGAGTTAGGTCTATCACTGCTTTATGTATCTCTTGTGACAGCACCATCTCCCTGCTGAACGAGCTGAACGTCTTCTTCGCTCGCTTTGAGGCACAAAACAGCACCACTGCACAGAAGACTCCACCTCCTCCCGGCGACCAGGTGATGACGCTGTCCCCGGACAGCGTGAGGAGATCCCTCAACAGGATCAACGCATGCAAAGCTCTGGGTCCTGACAACATTCCTGGGCGTGTACTGAGAGACTGTGCAGTGGAACTCACCGATGTCTTCACAGACATTTTCAACATCTCGCTAAGCCAGGCTGCTGTCCCCACATGCTTCAAAGCTACCACCATCATTCCAGTCCCAAAGAAGCCGTCTCCATCCTGCTTCAATGACAACCGTCCAGTTGCACTTACCCCCAACCTCATGAAGTGCTTTGAACGGCTAGACATGCACCACATCAAGTCTGCACCCCCCCCTCCCTGGACCCCTTCCAGTTTACATATCGGTCAAAACGCTCGACCGATGACGCCATCGCAACTACCCTCCACTCAGCACTCACACAACTGGACAAAAAAGACTCATACGTCAGAATGCTGTTCATAGACTTCAGTTCAGCATTCAACACAATCATCCCTCAACAGCTCATTCACAAACTGGTCCAGCTGGGGCTCAACACTTCGCTGTGCAACTGGCTGTTGGACTTCCTAACTGGAAGACCTCAGGCAGTACGGGTCAGCAGCAACACATCCAGCACCATCACACATCACACCATCACACTGAACACTGGGGCCCACCAAGGATGTGTGCTGAGCCCCCTCCACTTCACTCTGCTGACCCACGACTGCAAACCGTCACACAACTCCAACCTCCTTATCAAGTTTGCGGATGACACGACGGTAGTGGGTCTCATTAGCAACAGAGAAGAGACAAACTACAGGAGCGAGGTGAGACGCCTGGCCAGGTGGTGCAGTGACAACAATCTCTCTATGAATGTGGAGAAGACGAAGGAGATTATTGTTGACTTCAGGAGAGTGCGCACTCAAAATGTTCCTCTGTCCGTCAATGGTCTGACTGTGGAGAGGGTGAGCAGCACCAAATTCCTGGGTGTGCACATCACAGAGGAACCTGGACTGACAACACCGCAGCACTGACCAAGAAAGCACAGCAGCATCTACTTCCTCTGCAAACTGAGAAGAGCCAGAGCCCCGACCCCCATCATGTACACCTTCTACAGAGGCACCATCGAGAACATCCTGACTAGCTGCATCACTGTGTGGTACGGCGCCTGCAACGCATCCTGCCGCAAACACTTCAACGCATAGTGAGAGCAGCCGAGAAGATCATTGGTGCCTCTCTCCCATCCCTTCAGGACATCTACAACACCCGCCTCACCCGCAAAGCCCTCTGCATTGCAAGTGATCCCACCCACCCAACTCACAGCTTCTTTAGTCTGCTGCCATCAAGGAGGAGACTGCAGAGTCTCCAGGCCAGGACCAGCAGACTGAAGGACAGCTTCATCCATCAGGCGGTCAGGAAGCTGAACTCCCTCCCGACATTGCCCCCCTCCCCTCTTTTGCCCCACGCAACACTGAACTCTGACCCTCTGACAGACTCTCCCACTCCCCCCTCCCAAATACAAACACACTGTCACTTTAATCAGTCTGAATAAGCCCTTTTGCACTACAAATCATTATATCTGCACTGTTGTTTACTTCACTGGTTTGCACTCTATCTGCCATGTGCCTTGTGCTGCTTTATATATATATATTTTTTTTTACATTTTTTACATTTTACCTTATTTGTATATTTGTATAGTTGTATTTTATATTTAATCTGAATCTATCTGTATTTATGTTCTACTGTTAGATTTTATCTGTATGCACCAAGGGTCTGAGAGTAACGCAATTTCAATTCTCTATATGTATGTGCTTGTACATGTGGAAGAATTGACAATAAAGCAGACTTGACTTGACTTGACTCTTGAGAAGATAATGCAGAGCGGGACAGGAACTGGTCAAGACAAGCTGGTGTCATGTGGGTAGTTAATGAATTTTACGACCTCTTGATGGTTAGGAGGGGGAATCTTTAGATTATTCTGGAATGTGGTGATTCTGCAGGATATTGGGGCTTAAAGAACAAAGCCCCTACAGTCCACATCTCCAAACCCTGTTAGCAAAACAGAAGATACAGTTCCATTACAAACTCCCAAAAGCCCCACATTTTAGAGGTATGTGGGAGCGTGAAATCTGCTCAGTTAAAGGTTGCCTACATACCATAGAAGGCTTCCAAATTCTCACAGAGGAAGTTCTGAGAACACTCCTTGTAGAGGTTGAGGCCATACTCAATGTGAATGTGGCTGATGTGGCGGATCCAGATCTGGTAACCCCAAACTACCTGTTGATGGGGTGGCCAGATGCATCACTACCGCAAGTAGTCTACCCAGAATGTGAGATTCTTAGTCAGAAAAGATTTAGTTTTGGACAAGTTTTATTAAAAATTACTTGCCCACCCTGCAACCACGTCAAAATCACACCTGGAACTGTTGTGATGATAGTCCACCAACTTCCTTGAGGTCTGTGGCCTGTCGGCAAAGTAATAACCACATACCCTGGATCAGATGGCCGTGTTCATTCAGCAAAGATCGAAGTAAAAAACAAACTTTACCATTGACCAGTGGCTCATCTGATCACACTGCCTGCCATCCCAGATGATAACACTAAAACTGACTAAACAAGGATGATAGAAAGTCCATTTGCACAACAAATGTTGGAGCGACTGTATGTAGAAGAGGAAGCTCAGCTGCGCCCCCTTCTGAACACACTTATTCATTCACATCATACAGGATGCAGTATGGGAGAGAATATCGTGATCATGCACCGATCACATGGACAAACAATCAGAATGCAGCATTGATCTGGTGACTGTGCTAAAGAACTGTTAGTTTCGTTTTCACTCCATGAAAGATGAGATGGTTCAAACTTTGCTTTCCTTCTAATTCCTGCCAAATTTGTGTGCATCAATGATGGAAAGTAAGTGTTTATTCATATTGTATGTTGCTGTTATTGCCGTTTAAGATTAATCAAAAGTATTGAGAGTATTGTTTCATGTGCAATTGAAGAGAAGCGTGGAAGCCCGCAGCCCTGCACAGGCGAATGTTTCTGTAAAGGTATGCACTTAAACCCAGAGATGTATATTAGACCTGTTTACTTTAGCACTGTTAATTGTGATTGTGATATATTTCTGTATAATTCAATATTATAGTTAGATCAGAAGTGTAATTAATCTGTTAGATTAATCTAACAATCTAACGACTTAACTACCAATGTTTATGTAGGTTTATTCGGTTTATTAATTACACAAGTTTAATTATGCACAGTATATATGTGTCACGGGGTGCCTACTGTGTAGAAACGAGGAGACGAAGGAGCACGGAGACGGAGGGAATCCAGAACAAATATAGACTTTATTGACACCAGGGAACACACGTAGCACACAGAAATAGACGTTTGAGACAGGACACAGGACTCATGAAAACACAGGGCTAAATACTAGAACTAAACGAGGGAATTAACAAGATACACCTGACATCAATAAACAATCTACATGAGGGAGAAACTATTGCTGTGTCTCATTTAGAAGGCTGCACCCTCCGGAGGTCGAATCCTCTGGAGGTCGCATCCTCTGTAGGATGCATATACGAAGTGTCCTCAACCTAGAATTAAACGAGACGGCCTTCGTAGGACAGGCGGAAAAGGAAACCGGAAGTATCACGTTGCTATGCCAACACATTTAGAGCATCGTTGCGCTCTCACACTACTTAAATGAAGGAAAATTATTTCTAAACTTGGAAAGTAATTTAAAAAAAAAAAGGTTTTACTTGTTTTATTTTGTTCAATGTTTGAGGAGCTGAGCGTACGTACAGCAGGCTCTATTAGAGGAAAAAGGAGGAGGAGATTTAAAAACAAAAGTTTGACCGTTTTTTTACCGAGCGAATTAAGTAAGTGTACAACACACATCTGGGCTTGTGTGTACATACATCTGCCGCGCCGAATTTTCCAAAATTAACAACGGTTGTTCATGGACGCAAAGAATGTGGGGTTATCTGTAGCAGCACGAAGGTACACCTCATGCATCCTCCGAATTCTGTGAAAGAAGGTCGCATTCGGGATTGTCTACTTGCTTTTCTGAGAAATAGAGCCAACCTCGATGACGTATGCAGCCCTCGAATGCGACCTCCGGAGGACGCAGCCTCTGAAATGAGACACAGCTTATGTCACAGGAGGGAACATGGAACACGTGGGGGAGGAAAACAAACACCAAAACAGTCTATGGGTGACAATATGTATATTGTATTATAATGTTATGTACAGATGTTTAAATTTGTCAGTGTTATCCTTTTTATTCTAGACCAGTGGTTCCCAAACTTTTTGCAGCATGCACCCCCTTCTAGTGTTTGACACGTGTCAAGCACCCCCACCATCTAACTCCGGTTAAACACCACATTTTTAACTGCAATAATACAAATATTCACTGTAAATTAGAAAAACATAAAATTTAATTATAAATAAAAAAGAATATTACCTCCTATACCTTTTTTTAGTGAGATGGATGGGCCTGCATGTTTGCACACAGATCATCAAAATTTGGGGTAATGGATGACAGCTTTACTCTCAAATCATTCTCAGAATCTAGTCTTTGTCGGTGTTTGGTTTTCAACAGTGTCAGTGCAGAAAAGCCTGCCTCGCATAAGTATGTGGTTGCAAAGGGCATCAACACTTTCAGTGCTTGTTTTGACAATCCTGGACACTCCACCATTGCTGAAGCCCAGAAATCCACTTGACTTATTGACTTATTTTTTAAAAAGTATGTTGTGTCTCCCATCAGATGATAAGTCCAGTATTTTTTCTTGCTCTTGAAATGAGAGATGTGGGTTTGGAGGAGTGACATCAAAAGGATTCCGAATCCATGTCTGAGATTGGTCCATAGGGCAGGAAGTAAGTAAGATTTTGGCTGAGCTTCTTGAGATGTTCTGTTATGAGGCCTTTGATGCAATCATTTAGCACAGCTTCCCGGGACTGCAAAAATTCAGATAGCAGAGGAAAGCACTCAGTGGAGTTTGTATTTATCCAGCTGGCCCAGAAAACTAGCTTTTTAATAAGAGCTTCAACTTTGTCCTGGGTGTTGAAAACGGTGGTACTAAGACCCTGCAGACTTAAATTAAGTTCATTCAGAGCAGAACATATATATGCCAGATATGCCAGCTTCTGAAGCCAGATGTCGTCTTGCAAGCATGAAGACAAGTGAAATGGGTTATGAGCAAAAAATTCCTGAACTTCACACCTGAGCTCAAAAATTCTTGCTAAGACTTTCCCACGCGATAACCAACGCACTTCTGTGTGCAGCAGAAGTGTTTCGTGCTCTCTGCCCATTTCATTGCATATAGTGCGAAAAATCCGGGAATTTAATGGACGAGCTTTGATAAAGTTCACGATTTTCACCACGTCATTAAGTACAGACACAAGTTAATCTGGCATGTTTTTCATTGCAAGGGCTTCTCGGTGGATGCTACAGTGCACCCAGGAAATGGATGGTGCAACTTTTTGGATGAAAGCTACTGCTCCTTTGTGCCTTCCCGTCATCGATTTCGCCCCGTCTGTACAAATTCCAATGCAGCATGCCCAGTCAATTTAGTTTACTCTGAAAAACATATCCATCAAATTATAAATATTGAGTTCTCAAATAAATAACGGACATACACCAGAAGATTAGATAGATTCGTAATGTCAGTAGACTCATTGACTTCACTGTTTTTTATTCTGCTTATTAGCTGACTGAGGATGTCAGCAGATATTGAATCAATGCGACGAGCCACAGTATTGTCGGAGAGAGGGATTTTGTCCAGCGTCTTTGCAGCTTTCTCTCCGAGCATGCAGTTTACCATATCTTTGGTAACAGGTAAGCACAGATTTTCTGCAATTGTGTGGGGCATACCTCTTTTAGCTATGTGGTAACTCGCCAGATATGAAGCTTTCTGTGCATTTTTGGAAGCCCCTAAGCCTGAATGGGAGTGGATAATTTTTTCTTCTTCTGCAGTTCCTCCAATTTTCCTTGGAAAAAACTCATAGGCATGTCTTGTAAGTGACTGTGTCTTGTTTGTAAGTGCCGGACCATATATGAGGGCTTGGCTTGAGACTGCTATTGGCTAAAACTTCACCACAGACTACACATTGCGGGTTAGGACTGTCTGCATCACCAATCCATGTAAACCCGAAAGCAATGTAACTGTCGCTGTATTTGCGTTTCTTACTTGACATTTTCTAACTCTCTGATGTAGGCCTAATTCTCTTGACCAGCACATCTCTGTTGGTTTTCTCTGTTCCCGCCTCTTCTCGTTCTTTATCCTCTGTGTCCTTTCGAGCAGGTTTCTCTGTATGTGCAAAGCCGTGGTCGGTGCATATCTCCACAGAAGATGCTGATGTAGATGGCTCACCCCCATTGTCCCTTGATTTCTTTAAAGTGCCCATTTATAACCAGGTGTCCATTTTGATTAATGTAGTAAGCGAAAAAAAAATACAGAATGAACTATCACTTAGCGCCTAATGGTAAAAGGGCGGGGCTATTGGGACACAGACGTGCTTGTAACCGTGAAATGAAATCATGAGTAATTTACAGCTTGTAATGTAAAATTTAATTTCTCAATAAACTTTGACATGTGAATGTTAGCTAAGTTAAATACATAAAAATAATAAAGAGACAATTTTTCCGCCATTACAAAACATTCTCTTGCGCACCCTTGGTGGTCAATCTGTGCACCCCTAGGGGTGCGCGCACCCCATTTTGGGAACCGCTGTTCTAGACTCAATTAATTTTTGTATATTTCTCCTTTTCTTTGTTTAGACCACACAAGCATGTATATTAAAATCATTTAATTGAGGTTCCTGTACCCGTGTCCTTACACACTCCATGGCGACGATCAAGTCTACCTAGCAACCAGTCCACCTTTATTCAATTCAATTCAAGTTTATTTGTATTGCACTTTTCACGATACAAATCGTTGCAAAGCAGCTTTACAGAAAATTAAGTTTCTACAATATATTTAGTAGTAGCTTATCAGTGGTGACTATGTCAGTTAATGTACATATGGCAAGACATAATCAAACAGACAATGAACACTATTAACAGCAATCATTATATGTTGCTATCAAACTTATAGCCACATTTGGTAGTTCTGTATGTTGTTTCAGGGTTGGCATCATCTCTTCTCAGGTGTTCTGGATCCAGACTGAAGCTTGTGTAAATCCTAGTTACCATGAGATGTCAATTTTTCATTGCTTCGCTGGCATTCGGGTAATTTCATACACGAGGTAAGCTGTCTGCAAATCGTTTGCCCAAGCTGTTGCTGCCAGGTCTCAACTGACGAAAATCTTTAGTAATTATATTTAGCTAATTTTTAAACACACTGTAATACTACTACTAATAATAAGCTATTACATTTTACTATACTCCTACTACTACTAATAATAAAAGCTATTAAATTGTACCTTACTTATATAATATATGCGATTATGTTTGCACTGTCAAAGATGAGAAATGATAAATCCTTGATATCAAATCGGGACAGTAAATAGCTTTTACCTCTCTAGAGATTCCACAAGCATGTATTAAGCCAACTTCTTAACAGGATTCAGCGGCAAATTGCTGTTTTTTTTTTTTTTAAGTGAAATTGGTTTATGTTTTTAATTGATCATTGCAGGTTGCCCCATAATAAATACCATATGATGGTCCCTGCAAACAAGTCTGCACTGGCCCTTTATGGGCCCACTTAGGGCTAGCCTAAGGGCCCCCAGCGGGCCTGTTGCTGCATGGGCAGCCCTCACTTAGCCCCCAGGAAGCCCTCACTATGCCCACAAAGGGCCCGCACTATTAATCTACAACAATACATCTGTTTCACTATAAATACTCTTTAGCTACTATAACTTAAGTCTTTGGGAAAAACAGTTATTATACATCTGAAATGGATGCAACATAACTAATGTCTATATTGTCAAAAATGTACAATAGTCAAAGGGATTTCAAATAAATTTATTAAATACAAAACAGAAAACATCCAGTTCAGGTTAATACAGCTACATATAGCAAAAAAATGTAAATACACAAAAGTACAAAAAACAAAAGAAAGCAAACAAAGCAATGTAAGATTGTAGGATCTTGTCATGTGAAAGTTGATGTGTGCGAAAGTCTTATCTGTAGTACATCAATTTCCAAACACTATCCATAGCTGAATTTGGCTGATAGCAAATTAATAATCCAACCTCTTGTAATGAAAACACGCCACAGCTCTCAAACACCAGACTCTTCCAAACCAGGAACAATCAAAAATAGACCAGACTTTGGTCTCTCGTCGAAAATAACTTTAAATCCATATTCAAACAGGACCATGATGTGGTAACCTCACCAATAAAGAGTCCTTCTAAAATGCATACAAATAAACTGTCTTAAACTCTTATTGTCAATCCAAACATAAGCCATACATACATGTAACATCTCTGCAAAAAACATCCGCAAGGAACACTTTTAAATAGAAAAAAAAGACCCCAGATGGGCTTGAAATAACACATCCACCGGACACGCACAATGTGTTCAGCAGGTGAGCCAAGCTGGCTACTGCTGCTTGCTATTGCTAACTACCGTCTTCTTCTGCTTTTAATTTAGTGGCGGTTGGACAAACGCAGGCCTTGTCCAAATACCCACACGTGCGGTCTTGGCCACTTGCCACTGTATGACGTATTTCCTGTATTTGGCTCAAGTGTTCAAGTGAGGATGAAGACCACAAGTGTGTGTCGAACTTTCATTACCTGATGGGACACACTTGTAGTGTTGTAAAAATGCAAGTGTTTACATAGCTTTATTTTAATTTTAATTTGAAATACTTTGCATTTTAAAATCAGCTTCTAAAATGGCGCTTTTCCACTGTGTGGTACGACTCGGCTCGGTACGGCTCAGTACGGCACGGCACGGCTCGCGTTTCCACTGCAGTTCCATGTAAAATCGTTATAGTTGCGCCGCCTCTACTGCAGTGACTCCTAAAAAACTTTTTCATTCCGCGTAGCCCCATCAAGCTCTCGCTGGATCCGCCCCTCTGCTATCAACGAGAGGAAGGTCTCTGTTCAAAACAGTTGCGTTCGATCCTCGCTGGCTGTGCTGATTTAAATCTAGCGGTTCTTTTGTGTTTGTGTCGCAAGTTCAGTGACACAGGTAGTGACGATTCTCTCTGGCCAATCCATGATCAGCAGAGTTTACACGTCACGTTTTGGTAACGGTAGGGTTCACTTGGAACCCAACCGAGGTGGTACTAAAAAAAAGTACCAGGTACCAGGTACTGTACCCAGTGGAAACCCCCCCAAAAGTGAACCGTACCGAGCCGTACCGTGCCGTACCATTCAGTGGAAAAGCGCCATAAATGTCTGTTCAGTAGTCCCTATAACATGACAATTTTAATTAGTGGTGCTTCTAATTAAATGATAAAAAAGCAGTTGCAAATGTTTTTTGTACAAAATAAAATATTCAACCATACTCATCTGCCACAATAAAAGTTAAAAAATAACAGGTTTTATACCAAATTATATGAATATCTAATTATTATATTAATATTTAACTTGCATTGGAAAGGTTTCCGTAAACTCTCGCGAGATCTCGGCAAAAAGTCTCACGATTTATTTCCAGAACATGATGCGATTCACTAAGCCTCGAATAGCGCTCTGGAGCGGTATTCGAGATAGTGTGGATTTAGTGTGCGTTAAGGGCACTGCGCTCTGGTGTTTTTAAGACCTGAGACAGTCTTGCACACTTACTTCCTGTCGCGCGCACATGCTCTCAAGTGTGGGTATTTGGACAAGGGGCAACTTTGCTAACTCCCTCTACCACATGGCTTTAATTAAGGAAACCTAAAAAACCTAAAACACCCTAGCACTCCTAGTGGTAAGGAAGAAAACTGCCCACAAAATTCTTATTACAGTTTTTTTACAATAATTTTTGCACTAATAACAGAACCTTCATGCCATTTTTCAAAACTCTAGACACATAATTCACAACCGATGATCAAAGTGCACATTTTTCAAAACAACACTTTTTCCAAAAGCTTGGATACAATACACATGAACCAAAGATATTTTGTTCATTGAACTAAAATAACCAGTTCAAAATGACACAACTTAACATCAAAGTATTATTATTTTCAAAATGCAACTCACGCATTACATCTGAGTTGAGTGTCTATTAATTTCTTTACAATGATTCTATATCATTGTTATCAGTATTTGTTTTTGCTACAATAAATGTCTTTTTAGAGGGTGATAGAGCTGGAAGCTGATAAAAAACATTCATATTTTTGGATGGCAGGCTTTAAACTGGCCATGACATTGAGGAGAGGTTGAGAGCGGCCCAGAATGATGTTCGCTGAGGGGCCCGACCACCCCCCACTGAATGTGATTTTGAGGGGACCCCATAGCAAAATCAGTGCAATGAGCCCAGAATTCCTAGCGATGGCACTGAGAGCAATCATGGTTTCAGGCCCATCCACAGTTTATTACCTTGTATTTACCCCCATACTCCCCTTTCCTTACTGTACCCCGACTGAAGCATTTTTTCTCCAAATGGAAGTGGAAGGTTTACAATAGAAACCCTCACAAACAAGTCACTCTTCTCCAGGCCATAGATGATGCGTGCAATGACGTCACAGGTGGAGACCCATGTCAGGCCTGTATTTGCCATGCCAGAAGATACAGATTTTCCAAGATGTTTAGCTAATGAAATCATACATTATGATGTGGATGAGAACCTGTGGCCAAAACCACAAGCAGTGAGGAACACTCCAGTTGACATTTTACTGTATGCCTACTGTAGTTTTTTCTTATCTTTTTTTCTTATCAATTTTTTTCTAATTTAAAGTTTTTTGAAAAAGCTGTTGAGTTGATGATTTCATTAATAATTTAAAAATTTTGTTTAATGATTCCAATGTCTGTACTTTTCTCTCTAGTCTATTACAGTGGTGTATGAATGCCATAATGAATGATGCGTCATGTGTTTTGAACAGCTATATTTAATGATTGTACTAAAAACTACACTGAAACTATGGGTATCTTGTGTGTGGGTGATCTAAAGTAATGTTCCTATGATATTTCATAATGAATTAGTTTTTTGAACCAATGCTTCTGCAAATGCAATGCTTCTTTAAAGATATGAATGCAATATGCAAAAATTTGTACATTGAACAGCCTGTGTTACAAATGGTTAGATTTGATAGAACATTGATTAGAAAAATCTCCGCTTTGTGTCGTGGCCGCATCACCACCTCGGGTAATCATTATTTTTCTAATAATTCAACAGTCCGGAGTCAATTATTCTGCTTATACTACGGTTACCACTAGTGCTGTGTTTGATACATCGATACAATGATGTATCATCACAGAGATCTGATGTATCGATACAGCTGGCCCTGTATCGATATTGTGGCACGTGCGGTGCAGTGGACCGCACTTAATTTGAATACAAGAACACCATTTAAAATGTAGAAAAGTGCAAGGTTTCTAAAAAATAATGAATAGAGCATAATATATAGGCTACAATAAGGTTTAATCTGGCCGCAGAGGAAAACAACCGAGTTTGCCTGATATATAGAGACGTAATCCCCGAAACAGAGCTTCACACTTGGTCAATACGGAAATATCTGCTAAATGTCTTATTTGTTTTTGTCAACCTGGCAACCATTTGCACGCGCTCTCTCTCCACTGTGGATAAAAGCGCTTGCTTTCTGAAAACACCAGTTAGCTTGCAGTTTAGCGATCTTCTCTTCAATATTCTATTCTCAGAAAAGTGTAATTCATCAAGTGTTCATTTACGACATGGAGAGAGAGAGAGAGAGAGAGGCTGGGTATGTATGAATTACCACCGTTTTGCAGCGTTTCTCTATTAACAGTGAAGCTGTGGCTTTAATTGCTTTAGAAACGATGATTGAGAAAGATAATGTAGCTCTTCAGCGATTAAGCTATTTTATTGATAAAATTGTGGGGCAGCGCTAAAAAGTTTGTCTAAATGCGAAAAAGAATGTCTGTGCGCACGTGCAGAGTGATCTGACTAAACGTGTGTGCGTGAGGTACAGTGAAGAGTTAGTTTAGAACTCTTCTAATTTTTAATTTTTTAAACGTAGAGAGTGAGTTAATTTGTGCAATGATAACCTACCAACAATGCTAAGATGATTTTAATATATTATAATGAGTACATTACAATATAAATTTACTAGAACAAGTACATTATTATTTATGGACTTAAAAACAATATGCAAACAATCAGAATATTGTACCTGGTGGGGAGTGCCCAATGTAAACATGAAACAAATGCCATTACCTATATTGTACTGTGGTACAGTTATAGAGGCCCTTCATAATGCAGAGGTCAACTGCCTGTTCTGCCAATAGTTAGAAATGGCACTAAGCAGTGTTTAATAAACAGCTGTTATTCTAAATTCTGCTGAGGTGAAATTCAATACAGTCCCGATAGTGATATGTATTGTATCGTGGCCTTGTATCTTGATACGTATCGTCATCATATTATCGTGCTTTGGTGATGGACTCACAGCCCAGGTACACCTCAAGACATTGATCCGATGATATATTTCAAGGCATTTAGCAGTCAGATAGCAGACTATAATGCAGCTAATAACTAAGTTATGAGTAGGGACGGGTACTGAAACCCGGCATTTAATCGGTCCCGGGGCTCGGCATTCCTAAAAGTAGGAAAGACCGGAGTATCAATAAGCTCTGACGTTAACGGTTCTGCTTTCGGTACTGAAGAAATTAAGAAAACGCACATACATTTATTATTGCCATATATACATTATCTTGCAAATTCTATCTCACCATAGTCGCCAGCTGTTTTTCAAACATTTGTCTATGATGCATTTTGCTATTTGAAATTCAGAAGCGAGATCACGCTCGTGGGGAGGAGAGGAGGAGCTTCAGCACGCGCAACATGAAAGCCCTGCTTAAAGGGGTCCTATTATGCTCTTTTACAAAGTCTTGGTTTTGTTTTGGGGTTGTACTAGAACATGCTCTCATGCTTGTGGTTCGAAAAACACATAATTTACGTTATTACAATAATTTACATTATTAACATACCTTCTAACCAGCGCCCAAACGGGGATAGTTCCGGCTTTGATGAAGGTCCGCCTTCCGAAAACAAAATGTGTTGTGATTGGTTAACTGTCCCAGTGCGTTTTGATTGGCAAACAGCTTAGACGGTGTTCATACTGCCACTCCCCCTTACTCCGTCTTTCAACAAAATAGTGAGAAAAAAGGTCGGATCATTTTACGACTAGGACCTTTGAGTCCGTTCAGCAAAATGAACGAATCTTTTTTTGAGTCATTTCGTTCATTTTAGCTAAATACAATTAAAATGTTACGTGTTACTTCCCTAAAACATCTACTACTAACGCAAACGTTGATCACACTACAAACAATACAAAACTGAAATAAGAAACAGAAAAGATTAATTCATTTTAAACTTACCTGGGTCTTCAGTCCATGATTAGCTCACCAACTTTAGCTGAACAAGTCTTAATCACGTGAAAGCAGCAAAATTAACCAATGCAAGTCTGAGCCGGAACGAGAATGATTAGTTAATTCTCTATTGTCTCGGGTTGAGTTGGTTCATTCATCACGGACAGCCCAACGCGTTAACCAATGCAAGCTGAGCGGGAAAAGAGAAGTGATTAGTTTTTTTTATTTTATTATTATTATTGAAGAAGAACATTCACAGGGGATCAAAGTCATAGCAATAAATTACATACACAACCAGAATACAAAACAATAAATAGATAAAGAATAATAAAAATGAAATATAAAGAACAAAAACAAAAAAATTAACATATTTTCTTTCCTTTTTATAAATAAATCATAAATAAATTAAAAAAAAAAATAACTTAAATGGAAAATTACACAAAATGTCAACTTCAAAGAATACACATGAGGTAACCCTTACATCAAAGTCAATATCTTTTCCATCAATACAGTAGTTTTAGCAGCTTTATTAGTAAGTGATGAGCAGAGAGATTAAGAAAATAATTTCAAATCAATACAAAAAATCCTAAAATTGGGCATACAATCAGTAACTTTACATTTGTGAAGATGAAATAGGCCAAAAAAAGTAAATAGTTTTAAGATATCATCCAGCTCCTTTGATCCTGATTCCCAAATAAAAATAGTGCATTAATTACCTCAAAACAAAAAAGTTTGTTGTAAGCTGAGAAAACAAGCAAAGATATTTCTTTCCAAAAATCCTTTGCATACTCACATTCAAAAAATAAGTGTGATATTGTTTACAAATTATAATTACAGAATGTGCATTGTGAAGAGACGTCCAACTTAAATTGAGAGTAAAGAATTACAGGGATAGTACATATGAAGAATTTTATAGTAAAGTTCTTTCATCTTGTTAGGTAACAGAAACTTGTTAATACCGGCCCATATTTTAAAAGAAAAGGGAGAATTGATTAGTTCATCCATAGAGGTCTTGGGTTTCGGTCGTTTCCTTCATCACAAGACAGCCCAATCGCTTTAACCAATGCAGGCTGAGCCGGAAAGAGAATTGATTAGTCCATCTCTCGAGTCTTCGGGTTTTTTGAGTCGTTCATTCATCACGTGACAGCCCCATACGCTTAAACAATGCAGTCTGAGCCGGAAATAGAATTGATTAGTTCATCCATCGAGTCTTCGGGTTTTTCGAGTCATTCGTTCATCACATGACAGACCCATAAGCTTACCCTAGGCCGATGAGCCGGAAAAAAAGAATTGATGAGGTCTTTTTTAATTTATTTATTTTATTGAAGATATAAAATTCACAGGGGATACAGTCATAGCAATAAAATACGCACACCCAGAATACAAAACAATAAATACATAAAGAATATTAAAAATGAAATATAAACAGAACCAAAACAAATAAATAAAAAGTTGAAAATCTTTTATTTTAAAATAAATTAATCATAAATAAATGAAAATTAAATAAAA
>JADLZN010010328.1:68693-94301 GCA_018155175.1 Sinocyclocheilus anophthalmus
ACCCAGCATTTTTTACAGTGTAGAGTTTTTATTGGTTCTGCTGCTGGTTTTTCAGAATCAGCCAGTCGTTGTACGACACATCACTGGAGCTCAGTCATATGGTGGGGGAGCCACTGCACTAATTGCTTGTAATGATTGCCAAATCTTTTATGTCCTTATGATGTGAACAAGCTGAGTATTGCGCAGCTGTTGTTGAAACCCTGCAGTCGACGGAGCATTTCTTCCAGTAAGAGACGTTTGCTGTGAGCACGGCGTGTCCACACTGATACACAACCTAATAGACTCATTGAGCGGTGAGACTCGTTATTAATAGGTAATGTTTTGCTATTGAACTGAGCCATGCTGGGAGAGATTCCAACACAAAAGAAAATTAGAAGAACTAAAAGAAAATGAAGCCTAATTTGGTACTGTATTTAATTAACAAGCAAATTGTCACAATGCAAACAAAAATATATTACTTAATATATATTATAATTTTCTATTTCTTTCCTTTAAACAAACAAACAATGCTTTTAAAAGAATACACCATGCCTCCTAGAAATAAGCTTTCAGGCCTTCTGTGTTTCTTTCGCGTCTAGTTGTTTATTTTTATTTTCTTACTTTTTTTTTTTAATAAGGGCATCATGCCTAATGGGAATCACATTCTAGTCTATATTATGAATTTAGATGTCTATGATAATAAGCTTTTTTCTGGGGGGGGGGGGACCTTGTCATTTTATTTTAGGTTTTAAATCACTTTAATTTATTTTTTACTTTATTTTTTAATCACTGCAGTATAATGACAAAAAAAAACTTTTTTTTAACTTTTATTTTATTATTATAATTTATTTCCTTTTCTGTATGCTTTTTAGAGAAGTGCACCATGCATGAATACAGCAGGTGTATAGTGTGACTGCTGGGAAGGGCCAGTGTTGTGTCCTTCTGGTTGGGACTCTGATAAACAGTGAGTTAGTGCACTGAACTGCGGCTGACCTGCCTGGAGCGGCTCTTACCCTTCCAAAATGAATTTTAGAGTCTTTAACCAAACTCATTTAAGGATCAGTCACAGGCCTAATCCCGCGCCTGGGGAGCGTGTTTGCATCTCCTCACCGCTGCTTTTTCTCCGCTGGCCAGAGTCAATATGACTAAATGTGCCTGTCTAATGGGCTTATCGCAAGCTGTTGCGAGCAAGAGTGGACACTAGGTTACAGACTTGAGACTAAGCCGGCCCCACAAGCACGCTCCAGCTTTTTCCTTAGAGAAGAGAGGGAGGGGGATATGAAAGCAGCAGGCGTTTGGAGATGAGAACGGGGATTCCATGAAGGATAACTTCATTTCCTTCAGGGTTTACTCCAGGCCAGCTTCAAAGATACGGTCCGGGGCCTCCGTTTGTGTTTGCATACAGAGATATGAAAGAGCGAGAGACAAATGGTTTGACCTCTGACCCTCTGCCATTCCATCGCCGTGTCCAACGTGATGCATGCAGTAGCAGCAGTGCCATTTTGACACGTTTCGAACCTGTTCTCTCTTAGTCTTCTGATGTCTGATTTTGTAGCTGAACTAAACCAGACAGTTATTGAAGTGCAGAGGACAGACTCGATGACGGCTGAGTAGAACGGTTTCAGCAGCTCCTGTGGCACGTTGAATTTCCTCAGCTGGTGAAGGAAGTACAACCTCTGCTGGGCCGTTTTAACAGGTGGAGTCAATGTGAGTGTCCCACTTCAGGTGCTGAGAGATGGTGGTGCCCAGGAACCTGATGACTCCACTGTCGTTACAGTGTTATCCATGATGGCGAGTGGGGGGAGTGCAAGGGGGTTCCTCCTGAAGTCCACAATCATCTCAACTGTTTTGAGCGTGTTCAGCTCCAGATTAAGACTGCACCAGACAGCCAGTTCTTTAACCTCCTGACTGTAAGCAGACTCGTCTCCATCCTTGATGAAACAGATGACTGTAGTGTCATCTGCATACTTCAGTAGCTTGACAGAGGGGTCTTTAGATGTGTAGTCATTTGTGTAGAGGGAGAAGAGCTGTGGGGAGAGGACGCAACCCTGAGGGGAGCCAGTGCTGGTGGTGCGGCTGTTGTATGTGAATTTCTCACTAGCTGTTGCCTATCTGTCAGAAGCTGGTGATCCATTGACAGATAGAGCTAGGGATAGAGAGCTGGGTTAGTTTGGTCTGGATGAGTGTTGGGATGATGGTGTTGAAAGTGAATGTGATCCTCACATAAGTCCCTGTTTTGTCTAGATGTTGTAGGATGAAGTGCAGTCCCATATTGACTGCATCATCCACGGACCTGTTTGCTCTGTAAGCAAACTGCAGGGGGTCTAGTAAGGGTCCAGTATGTCCTTCAGATAAGCCAACACCAACCTCTCGAATGTCTTCATGACCACAGACGTTAGAGCCACAGTCCTGTAGTCATTTAGTTCTGTAATTTTGGATTTCTTTGGGATGTGGATGATGGTGGAGCTTTTGAAGCAGCAGGGAACTTTGCACAGCAGTGATCTGTTGAAGATCTTTGTGAAGATGAGATCCAGCTGGTCAGCTCAGGATTTCAGACAGGCTGGTGTAACGCCGTCTGGGCCTGGTGCTTTTCTTCTCTTATTCTTCCTGAAGACCTGGCGCACATCATCCTCAATGATCTGAAACGTAGGAGTGGGGGAGAAGGGGGTTGCAGGAGGTGTTGATGGTTATGTGGAGAGATGTTCAGAGTGGGTGTTAGACTGGGAGTTTCAAATCAACAGTAAAACTCATTCAGGTCATCAGCAATTTGTTGATTGGCCTCAGTGCTGGGGGATGGTGTCTTGTAGTTTTTGATGTCTTTCAGGCCTTTCCACACTGATGCAGGTTCATTTGCAGAAAACTGGTGTTCTAGTTTTTTTGCGTAGTTCCTCTTGGCCACTCTAATCACCTTATTCAGTGTGTTTCTTGCCTGATTGTACAAGACTCTGTCCCCTCTTTTGTAGGCGTCCTCTTTGGCCTGCCGAAGATGATGAGTTTTTGCTGTAAACCATGGCTTATCATTGTTGAATGTTAAATGAGTCCTGGTACATGTCCTGGCACATGTCTTCACAGAAACTGATATATGATGTTACAGATTCCGTGAGCTCGTCCAGATCATTGATGGCAGCTTCAAAAGCACTCCAATCAGTGCAGTCGGAACAGGCTTGTAATGCCTGCTCTGTTTCGTTGGTCCATCTTTTTACAGACTTTACTACAGGTTTAGCAGGTTTAAGTTTATGCCTGTAAGTCGGTATAGGATGAACGAGGCAGTGGTCAGAGAGTCCTACAGCGGCTCTGGGAATGAGCGATATGCATCCTTTATTGTGGAGTAACAATGGTCCAGTATATTTCTGTCTCTGGTGGGACATGTGATGTGCTGTCTGTTTTTTGGCAGTTCACGGGAGAGATTTGTTTTATTAAAGTCCCTGAGAATGATTAAAGCAGAGTCCGGGTGTTGTTGCTCTGTCTCTGTGATCTGATCAGCGAGTTTCTGTGAAGCTGAGCTCACATGTGCTTGCGGAGGAATGTAAATTCTCACGAGAATGACTACCCAAAAACAAAACACGAACAAAACACAAAACAAACAAAAGAAGGGGTAAAAAAAAAAAAAAAAAAAAAGAAAACAAAAACAAAAAAAAAAAAAAAAAAAAAAAAAAAAAAAAAAAAAAAAATCACAGAAACGTGAACTCCGCGGGCGAATAGAACGGCTTACAGTTAATGAAAATCGCTTCTAGATCTGAACAGCACATCTTCTTTAACGCTGTAAATCTGTACACCACCTTTCGTTGATGTAAAAGCATGTCCTGCCGCCGCGTGATTTCGCTGTTGATTCTGCGTCGCGATCTGCTCTATACAGCTGAAAGCCCGGGAGACTCAACTCGCTGTCCGGAATGGCGTCTTTCAGCCTGGTTTCCGTGAAACACAGAGCAGCAGAGTGTGAAAATCCTTATTTGTCCGGGAGAACAGAAGAAGTTTGTCCGTTTTGTTGGTTAGAGAGCGGAAATCTCTCATATGGGCCGGACACGCGTTCGTCTGCCTTCCTGGACTTCACGGCGCGCCGGCTCGTTGAATCAGCGCCGCCCTCCGTCGCCCTCCAACGTTCGCAAAAACGTCGGATAAACTAAATCCGGTAGAGATTGTGTGCTGTGTTCTGCCAAATTTTCAAACAGCTCAGCCCTGGTAAAACTGATCGTGTTTGAGAAAAAAAAACAGGAAAAACTAACAAAAACATTACAAACACTGGAGAGCCAAACACTGAGGCTGCCGTCTGCGGCGCTATCGCATGTAATAATATAATATACCTCTATAAATAAATACAATTTAAATTCACGTCTCGCACACTTAAATGCCCTGTGTATGGAACATATACGCTCCCTTCAAACTGGAATCATGGAGGAATATCCGGTAATGTTCACTTCGTAGAGCACTTACTTACAGTCAAATATAACAAACGTATGAAGCAATAAGAGAAACACACAAAATGTGCAGAGCGGGGGTACGCGAGGACTGGAATTGAGAACCGCTGTTCTAGACATGCCAAAAATTTGAGGCTACAGCACAGCAGCTCTTCTACTTGGTTTTCTCTGATGCACTAACTCAACCAAGCGTTCTAACCACGACCTCGCCCCGCCCCATCCCCCAACCATTCCGAATTTCTGTATGCGGAATTCTTTGTAATGATATTCCAGATATCACAAAGCCCGGAAACCAAACGCTGTAGTCCAAACGAGCCGTTTGCTGTAGTTCTTGAAAATGGATTTTTAAAAAACTAAATATCTCCCTTTGGAGTGGACTTTGAGATTTGTAACTTTTTAGATCTTTTTTATGCACAAACATACACACTACACACTGACTAAAATTAAAAAAGTGAAAAAGCATAATAGGACCCCTTTAATTATGATAGAGGAGAGAACTAAACATTCAAACGTCTGCTTACACATTAGGTCTGTGGCTGTTTTAACGAATTACATTTTTTTATTTCGATTTTGGCTTTTAAGGATTATAGCCGTGTTTCTTCTAGCTCAACTTTTTTCCCCTTTACAGCGCATTTGTTCCTCCCTAAAAACCCAAACTTAACATCAGAATCAGCACAATCGGTGATTGTTGAAAAAAGGCCATCTTATATTGTTGCTAAATTGTGGGACATGTTTGATAATAAAACGTTGGAAGCACAATCCACACAAGAGACGCTGTTCCCCAGGCTGAAATGTATGCACGTGACGCGCTCCAAAACAGACAAGCTAATTACACTTTGAGCTTCGGGCGCGTCCAAACAATCAAATACACACAAATAGGGTCCAATTCCGGCTAGGAGAGTATTTCTTAAAACATTTTATGTCTTAATGGACGAGAACAGTCTGGGGAGAAAATCCTATAGTGTATATCAATATATTGTCTTAAAGGACAGACTGCGCTTGGGCCATTAGTTAATCAAACAGCAAAATTCAAAGACAAAATCACTCACTGTTCTTAATCTGAATTACATAGCTTTAATAAGCATTACTCTATCAATACATACAGTGAAAACTGTAATTACTTAATTTACTTGTAATACTTAATTACTTGAAATTAATGTACATACTTCCTGCACAGAATGTACACTGTAAAACCTGATAGTTCAGATACTCAATTTTTTGTGACACCGTTACGCTCAAAATATTCAGTAAGAACTCAAAGTTTTAAAGTTAATAAAACACATTAGTTATAATAACAATTGTCAACTTAAAAGCTTAATTTGTTTTTTGCTTAATGTTTCGTGCAGTGTATTTAAATTATTGTTTATCATCGTCATGTTTGTTCATTTACCAATTATTTTGAATGGCATTGGTGCTTTATTAAATACATACTAACTTACAAAATACCTTAGCCATAACAAACACACGCACAACGGTGGTTATACCTTAGGATTTTTTATTCACTTTTTAACGCATTTCTGAATGTCAACACTGAAGATCATCTATCACAACTGCATGCTTGCAGGTCCTTGTAGTGGTTTGTTGTCCATGATACAAAATCGCATGAGAGTTGTTTGTGTCCATGATTCTGCCTCGTCCATTCCTCCTGGATAACCCCAGAGGGTAAAACTTTACTTAACTTCATAGACTAAAATTACCATTTATATTTGTGCCAATAGAGTGGGGGACTCTAACATCAGAACCAGAATAGTAATTCGCAGTGGTTCATTCCGATTTTCCTATGGGGTTTTGTAGAATGGGGTTTTTCATAAATAAAGCTGTGTAAAATAACTGACGATACTTTTTACCTTTTGTTGTACAAAGTAAATTACACACATCCATACCCAAAACAATTTTTTTGAAGCAGTTATGTTCATTTTTGAAAATGTATGTTTTTAATAAGTAGCTAGATAAGAATGTTTAGGCTGTGAGTGTGTGCAGTTTATATTGTAGAACAAAACGTCAAAGTATCTTCGAGTTATGTTTACCACAGGCTTTATTTTAATTGAAAAACCCCATTATACAACCCCATAGGAAAATCTGGAAGGAACCCGCGGCGAATTACTCTTCCTGGTTCTGATGTTATAGTTCCCCCACTCTATTGGCAGTAAATATAAATGTCTACTTTTAGTCTCTGAAGTTAAAGTTAAAGTTTTACCCTCTGTGCTTATTCCAGGAGGAATTGGACGAGCGTTTACATTGTAGAACAAAACGTAGAAGTATCGTCAAGTTATGTTATCCACAGCTTATTTTAATTGAAAAGCCCCAATAAAAAACTCCATAAGACAATCTCAAAGTACCCGCGGCGAATTCCGGCTTCCTTGTCTGCGTCATTGTCACAGGTTTATGTTTCCGGCTCATATTTGGTTTTCCTGTTCCTGCTCCCTGATTGTTTATTATTTGTCCCAGGTGTTTCCTATGTTTATTGTTTCATCAGCTCCAGGTGTGTCTCATCTTCCCATAAGCCTGTTCAGTGTATTTTAAAGAGTGTTCTGTTTCCTGTTGGTTTGTCCGGTATTGTTGATGTCTACTCTTTGTGCTACGTGTGATTCCCCGTGATATGAATAAATTCCTTGGTTTTTGTACTCCTGGTCTCCTCGCTCCGTGTTCCCTCTCCATAGCAACCAGTGACAGAATACCAGACCAAACAAAAAGTGAGAGGCAACTTTTCCTCGCGTTTGTTTTTTCCGCCTTTTTGAAAAATTTTTGTTGTCCTTGTTTTCCCCGCGGCTATGGAAATTACCTCTCGGTTCTCCGCCTTAGCTCGCCTAGATCTCCCCCTTTGTCGAGTATTCCTGGGAGTTCTGCAGGCTCGCCGCAGCTGCAGCCCTCGATGACGCCACCATTAATTCTCTGTTCTGGCTCGGGGCCAACTACCATCGCCCTATGGACCTCCCAGACACCAGGGACTGAGCTGGAGGGAAGGGATCCTCCGGTATCTGCAGAGCGTCCGGTCCCGAGCCAGAACCGCTGCCGTCCCGGCTTACTCTATTCCCGGCCCGTAATATGGCAATCCTACGAACATTAAGATGACAAGCCGTCAGCTTTCCATAGTCCCCGCTGTCGCTTCCCCCCCCCACCTCAGCCCCCAACTCACGCCAGTGCCAGCTCCTCAAAAGCGCCTTGCTATGCGTACTCCTCCAGAGCACTCTCCAGCACCAGCTCCTCGAAAACACTTCCCAGTCCCAGAGGATCCCGTTCCTCATTCAAGGCCAGGTGTGCCATTCCCAAATCCCCAGTCAAGCCCAGGGAGGGCTACAGATCCCCAGTCAAGCCCAGGAAAGGCTCCTGATCCCCAGCTCAGCCCAGGAAGGGCTCCTGATTCCCAGTTTAGCCCAGGGAGGGCTCCTGATCCCCAGTTTAGTCCAGTGAGGGCTCCTGTTTCCCCGTTAAGCCCAGGTAGGGCTCCTGATCCCCAGTCAAGCCCAGGGAGGGCTCCAGCCCCAGACTCGCTCCAGTGTCGTCTCCAGCCCCAGAGCTCGCTCCAGGTGCTCCGCCCCAGACTCGGCTCCCATGTCACAAGCTGAAGCCACGATGATCCGCCCTGGCCCCTGAGTCCCCTGATCCGCACACTTGCAGCCTGAACGGCCTGCTCCGCCCAGTTGGTTGGGGGGGGGGTGGGGGGGGGGGGGGGGGGGGGGGGGGGGGGTTGGGGGGGGCTCCGGAAGCCCCTGATCTGCCTGGAGTTCTCCTTGTCTCCGCACCTGTCCTGTCCTGCCACCATCCTCATGTCACCCCCGATTTCTACTGTCTTCCCGCCCTTCCTGGGGAAGGGGGGGGCGGGGGTGGGGGCGCTCTGTCACAGGTTTAGGTTCCATGCACCCCTTGGGCTTCCTGTTCCTGCCCCGTTGTTATCTTTTGTCCCTGTTTTCCTACTGATATTGGTTCCTCGCTCCATGTGTCTCGCTCTCCCTTAGCTGTTCGGTGTATTTTTAAAGGTGTTCTATTCCCTGTTGGTTTTCCATTTGTGGATGTCTCCTCTTGTGCTACATGGTCTCCCCGCGATATGAATAAATATCCTTGGTTTTTTGTACTCCTCATCTCTCGCTCCGTGTGCCCGCTCCGTACAACCCGTGACAGTCATAGTTCCCCCACTCTATTTCAGATCTATTATTAATGCACATAATACTTACATTTCATGTCCTGAAGAACAGTTCTCCTCACACACATACACTGGGAGAGTAGAAGGCTTTTTTTCAATGTTACATCATGTAACACAAAAAATAACTGTTCTCTTGATTATGGGAAAACCATCACAACCTAAAACCCAAACGCACAGTAGTTGTATAACCAACAATGGATGAAAAAGAGAAAGCCGAGTCGGTGTCCTGTTATGTGAGGACACTCCCAACGTGCTCTTCCACTGAATAGAATTTAGCTAAGTTTTGAGGCTCACTCTTTGGTATGCAGCTTCGCTCACCTAGCATAAGAGAAGATTGTAAGGTTTACTAACAGCTTGTAATGGCTTTTGTAAATGTAATTGTATCAATATATGTCTGTGTATTAGCTTTACCTCATCTTTGGATTAATACTCTTAGCAGCTCGTTTGTTTTAGCAAACAGACACCAATAAAAATCGCATTACTTGGGCATTTCCCAAAAAAGCATTGCATGGCTAAGATGATCGTAGAAACATTTGCACCAAAGTGGTCTCAACAACGACTTTAGCTCACCGTATGCTTTTGGGAAACGCAGCCCTAAACATTGCAGTTGACAGCAGTGCCATTCAAAACGTACATTAGGACTGCGTTTACTGAAAAAAATGACGACTAACGTTAACAATAGTGCCATTCTTTAATGTTAACATTATACTATAAGCAGTGACGCTAAAATAGCATTCAAAATGCGCATTCAAAAGCAGTTTTTGGGTGGGGGGGGGCTTCGTGGAACATTTCTAAATGTAAGCTTTTGTTATATCATGATGTTTCTTTTCATTATCAACCTGGAATTCACTTCTGTCATATATGGGTCACTGAAGTTGCATGGTTTAATTGAGTGTGCTTGAGTGTGTTGAATGGGTGTTTTACTGGAAACGGCTTTTAAGTCGTGTTGTAGAGTAAAATTAGGGTATAGACCCTGAAAGTACTTCTTTCAGAAAATGATTGCAGTAAACATTGTCCCTAAAGAAGACTGAAAACATAAAGGTTGAAATAACAGCTGTCAATAGAAAGCACATATTGGTTTTGAAGAACCATTCCGTTAACAAATTGAATGTTACAAAAAAAATAAAATAAATTTCAGGTGTGTTGTGGCTAACAGCAGGCATGTGCCTTAGCAGAAGCAGTGCCATAATAATAATAATAATAATAATGTTTGAGGTAATGATTCTTTCCACAGTTACAAAAACAATTACGTTTTTTGTCTTCAAACACCCCTGCTTTTGTTAAGAAAATGCCATGTTAGAGTTTTTGTTTTTTTATAATAAAATAGTTTTAATTGTATGTTTCCTTTCACATAAGCATTGTTTCCAAACACATTATAATTTTGATGTACTGCGAACATTTGGCTTAATCACCAAAACACAGCAGAGTGAACTTCTTTCAATTTATTCCGATATACTATGCAGCACTGATGCACTGTTTGCAATAGTATGTTTCCAGTGTGTCATCATAAGGTGTGGTGAATATATGACAAAGCTATTGGATTATGTGCTAGAATACAGCATGCTGATAAAACAGTAATGTTCTCACTGTGCCACATGACCTATAAGCTCTGTGATACAATGCCTCTGTATTCAGACCCATATTAAGGCCTTACAAAGCGAAACTGAAAAAGAAACTGAACATCATTTACAAAATTATTAATATAGCTTCAGGCAAATTCACGAGATTGATGTTCGGTTCGTTAATGAATTGTTCTTTTGAACCAGTTATTTTCAGTGAACGGATGAACCAGTTCCCCAAATTGGACTGAACCAGTTTGTGGCTGAAACAGTTTGTGACTCAATCACCCGAGCAAAAGTTACGCAATCAGAACTCACTTTTGGATGTGACCAACGGTCACTACAACTCAAGCCAATATACCCAATATCCTAATCATTATGCAGATTTTTGCCAACTCATTCAGTGCTCCAGTTACTCCAACAGTACACTAAACTGAGAACAGAACCAACAAGCTAAGAACTGACTAGCGTCAATTTCATAAAGGGGGTAAAATTTACATATCTGATGTATTTTGCTGAAAAGCATAAAATATAACAAATCATTTGGAAATATAATATCCTATGGTAGTAGTTCTCAAGTCAACAGCAGTACACTGATAATGGTTCTCTCTCGAGTCTTTACCTGGTTAATGGTTATGTGGCAGGAGGGGCGATTTTTCTTGCGTCATTGTTCTCCGCTGTCTTAGCCTATTGCCAGCGCCCCCTGGGCTATAAAAACTGGAACATATGTGCTACCTGGGATGCGTCACTTGGTGGGCTGCTGCGTCGTTAACGTGCTTCCGTCACTTCCCAGAATCGGATGAGAGTACTGGAGATGAGATACTGATTTGTTTGGAGAGTGCTTCAGTTTTGACACTACGAGAGTTACTGCCATGTCGTTTATTACCGTTCATACAAACTGGGTATAGATGCTGGAGAAGGTAGGGAGGATGCTTTAATTTCTCAGTAACTATTTTAGTTATGTGATGTATGCATTCTGGAAACGTTGGTTGAATTGAGGACGTCGCTAACTCGCTTCCTTTCTCAGCTGTGAGAACCTGACATAGTTGCTGGATTGCCGTTTTTCTGCATTGGCCTTTTCCGGAAAAGCTACGGTTTCGTTGGCTCTTGATAAAACATTAATCCCCTTGACGATCGGTAAGTATTTGTTTATGCATGTATACATTGGGATGAGAGAGAATACATTTGGCAGAGTAACAGTCTCTCTTTGTTCATAGGATTGGTGACGGCCTGTAACTGCATTTCATTCCGTAGTTGTTTACGGCTGCAGTGCTGTCCTGTTTCCAAATTTCATTTTTTTGTTAATTTTCCTCCTTTGGCTGTTCATATTGTTTTGTTTGCTCTTTTCAGTTTTTATTATATTTTGGTTTCTGAAGTTTGAACTTTTTGTTTTCAATTCTAATTAAATTTTTGTGATTTTCTTTCTAGCTTGTTTCTACTTGCTCTGTCCAGTTGCATAAGATTTGTTTTTGTGATTTATATAATTAGTTTATATAGTTTGTATTTTTGTTTCTCTTTATTGATTTTCTTTTATATACTTTATATATTTGTATTTTGTTGGAATTGTTGTTTTGTTTTAAGCAATTATTTGGGATTTCATTAATTGCAAAATTTGGTTTTTGTTTGTTTTGACTGGGTGATTGAGCTCGTAAACCAACTTAGCTCCCAAAGTGACTTATTTTTGTGTCTCTTCGTGTCTTGGCAGGGTCTGCCCAGGGGCAGAGGACTGACCCTTTATTTTAGGTGGTGGTATCTTCCTCACAGTGTGCAGTGACCACCTCACCGTGTGTTGTGACTTGTCTTAGTATTTGTCTCTCTGTGTCTGTGTGTGTGTGTACACAGTGAAATGCAGTGATTCACCTACAGGTGGAGTGGTCTGATTATCCGCCTCTATTGGTAAGCTCTGGTCCCTGGCCCTCGACTTGTTTTAAAACTTGGTGGTCCGTTGGGCTGGAAGTGTTTCAGTATTTTAAGATTGTTTTTATTCAAGATTTGCCAATAAAGAGTTCAATTTTGTATTGTTACTCATGTCTCTGAATCTAATTGGTGATACGAATCTGTGTATGCCTCTGTAGGTGGTTTATTCTAATTCTTTGGGTGAAATTCCCATAGTGGCGTAGTCGGAGTGAGACTGATATCTTGTCCAATTCCCATTGTACTTAAAACAAAAATTCCTCTTTTGCCCTCGTACCCTCGCCACTCTGTGTCGTAGTCGGCAGGATCACCATAATTTTGCATCAGAGACATTGTTTTTTTTGTGTGTTTTGTGTATTCTGGGTTTGTGCTTTTTTTTGGAAACAGGGCAGCAGTGCATTGTGCCTGAGTTGTTCCATTTGGTGACTTCCTCCCTCCTGTGGTAAGTGTTTTTTTTTTCTTTAAAAGGAAATTACAAAGATGGAGGGATTTGGTAGCCCAGTTGAGAGCTGACAATGCACGGTTGCAGCAGGCGCAGGTGCAGGCACCAGTTGGGTTGCCTGGTCCTGATGCCGCCTTGCCTGGTACCTCCATTGTTCCGCCTGTTACACCTCAACCATGTGGTGCCGTTGCACCCGAACAATTTGTCTTTATGCCGCGAGATCGACGGTGCCCAAAGTTTAATGGCAAATCGGGTTTGAGTATTGATGAATGGGTTGACGAGGCACAGGCAAGCATGAGGGTACGTTATGTCAAATGCAGATCAAGCTTTCTTCCTATTTGACCATTTGGAGGGAGAGGCCCGAGAAGAGATCAGGTATCGTCCTGATCTAGAACGCGGAGACCCTGATAAAATGATTAGGGCATTGCATTCTTTACGGCTGTTTTCAGTCTTACGTAGCGTTACAAGAGGCCTTCTTTTCTAGAAAGCAACAAGAGGGTGAGACTCTGTTAGAATTTTCTCTTGCGCTTATGGGCCTGTTGGAAAGGGTTAAGAGCCGGGCGCCGTATGCTATCCCTAATGCAGAAATTTTGTTGCGGGACCAATTTGTCGAACACGTCGCTGATAGTGCCCTGAGGCGAGAGTTGAAGCAGTTGGTTCGTCGCAAGCCTACTGCTACCTTATTAGGGGTTCGTGGCGAAGCAATTAGGTGGGAACAAGAAGGGATGCCTGGAGGGGCGAAAGGGCGCAGACAGTCTGTCCCACTAGCATATGGCATTCAATATAGGGTACGTGGTGGGACACCGGTTGAAATTCCTATGTCGTCACAGCAGTCAGAGTTCGGTGAAATGAGAGAAATGTTGCGACAGCAACAACGGTAGTTGAATCAGCTCACGCAAACTTTTGCCGTTTCCAAACTTCACATGTACGTAGTCGTTCCACTCGTTCTGGTCCGATTATATGTAGACGTGTCAACGACCGGGCCATTTTGCTTGTGAGTGTGACGGGGAACGAAGTTTCCCACACCCTCCCCAGCCTGTGGCTGGTCTCTCTACAGCTGAGAATGGACGGCTACGTTCCCCCCGACCGTCGGAAAACTAGTTCCCACCAGGTCGAGTTAGATGTGGAACTTTGTGGCAGGTTGGTCATTGGTTGTGGTGTCCTGGTGGTTCGGGATCCTCCTGACGGCATAGGTTTGGAGGTCCCTGGGGTGCTGGGGATGAACATCCTTGGCCGGTGTTATCAGGAGCTTTTTGGGCAGCATGGCAGCGCTCTCTTTGACCTACCTGTGATCACACAATTACCCGGTGTGTCAAGTGCATTGCAATATTGTCGTCAAGTAAATACTATGAAGCTCTCCGGACGTAGGGTTTGTCACATCCCAGGTGGCACAATGAAGCTGGTGGCCGCAACCTGTTCTGCCCAGTATTTTGGCAGTACTGTTTTGTTTGAGCCCCCTGAGGGCTTCTGGCATCACCTGCTTTGGTGAGGGTAAATTGAGGGACCGTTTACGTGCCTGTAGTGAATGTTGGCACAGTGGAAGTAATGCTTCGCCCTACAATGGTGGTGGGTAATTTGAGGGAGGTCTATATAGTCAGTTTGCCCGCGGGGGTCAGTGAAGAAAAGCCAGTAGTTGCCACAGTCCAGCCCCATAGTGTGGTGGGGGGTTCTTCCTTGTCCAAACAGATTGAGTCCCTTGATTTATCCGTTTTGTCCAGTTCAGAGCAGGGTCAGGTTAGAGCCCTGCTGCAGAAATATCAGACAGTTTTTTTCAGGCCATGAAAGTGATCTAGGTTGCACTCGCCTAATTTCCCATGACACACCTTTATTGGATAATGTCCCAGTGCGTCAACTATATCGACGGATTCCTCCTTCTTAATATGAGGTGGTAAAAACTCATATCAATCAGTTGTTGGAGGCTGGAATAGTTCGAGAGAGTTGTAGCCCTTATGCATCCCCGATAGTGTTGGCCAAAAAGAAGGATGGTAGTCTGCGAATGTGCGTAGACTACCGTCACCTGAATGCCAAGACTAGGAGGGATGCATTTCCCCTGCCTCGTATCGAAGAGTCTTTGGACTCACTAGCTGGGGCTCGCTGGTTCTCTACATTGGATTTGGCCATCGGCTACTTGCAGGTTCCTGTTTCTGAGCAGGATAAGCTGAAGACCGCGTTCTGTACTCCGTTCGGATTATTTGAATGAAGCCTTTTGGCCTTTTTAACGCTCCAAGTACTTTCCAGAAGTTAATGGAGCAATTATTCGGTGACCAGCGGTGTCAGTCCCTGCTTCTGTATCTTGACGATGTTGTGGTGTTTTCCTCTTCCATAGTTCAGCATTTGGAGAGATTGGGGATGGTCTTGGGTTGTCTGGAGAAGTAAGGACTCAAGGCAAAGCTGGGGAAATGTGTTTTCTTCAGACCCGAAGTGAAGTACTTGGGGCATGTTATATCTGCACAAGGGGTAGCAACTGATCCAGGTAAGATCGAGGCTGTTACACAATGGCGTTGCCCTGAGACTTTGTCTGAGTTACGAACGTTCCTTGGTTTTGTAAGTTATTATAGGCGCTTTGTGGAGGGGTTTGCCAAATTGGCAGCACCTTTGCATAGGCTGGTTGCTGAAGTGATGGGAGGTAAGTCAGACAAACGAAGAGGGCAGAGTTTGACCCATGCGTGGACCGAGCAGTGTCAGACAGCATTTAAGGCCCTAAAAGGGAAGATAACATCTGCCCCAGTACTGGCTTATGCAGATTTTTCCAAAACCTTCATCCTTGAGGTAGACGCTAGCCATGGGGGTCTGGGGGCAGTCCTCTCCCAAGAATTTGAAGGGAAGATTTGACCTATAGCATATGCCAGTCGTAGCCTAAGGCCCACGGAGCATAATATGACTAATTACAGCTCAATGAAACTAGAGTTTCTTGCGCTTAAGTGGGCCATGGTTGAAAAATTCAGGGAGTACCTTCTGGGACACAAATGTATTGTGTTCACTGATAATAATCCCCTGAGTCATTTAGCCACGGCAAAGCTTAGAGCCACCGAACAACGTTGGACCGCAGAGTTGGTTGCATTTGATTTCGAGGTAAGATATAGGTCAGGAAGGAGTAACAATAATGCAGATGCTCTATCTCGCCAGAACCCAGTCTTTCAGGTTGAAGTTAAGGAGTTAGCTGCTGGTGTCGCAATTCCGGAGTCGTTGCAGCATGCCATTGGCACATGATGTGTGGTTCAGGCAGATGTGAGGGCGGTGAGTGCGTTGCAGGGTTATTCTGCCTCCGATATGCGTTCTATGCAGGAGGCTGATCCCGTTATCGGACAGGTAATACAATTCTGGGAACAGGGCCAGCGTCCAGGGTCGGAGGAGCGGCGGCAGTTGAATAAACCAGTTTTGACTCTCCTTCAGCAATGGGACAGATTAGAAGCAAGGGAAGGAGTTTTGCATCGGAAGATATTCAGTCCTGACGGAGGGGAAGAGTGTTATCAGTTAGTGCTACCCGATGTCTTGAGGGAAGAGGTTTTGATGCAGCTGCACAAACTACATGAGCATCAAGGGTTCGAGCGCACCAGCAAGTTGATTCGGCAGCGGTGCTATTGACCAAAAATGCTGGCCGATATTACCCGTTGGTGTCAGGAATGTGAACGCTGCCAGCTTGCCAAAGATAATCGGCCAGTAGCACGTGCTTTTATGGGCCATTTACTAGCGTCGAAGCCTAATGAAGTCCTCGCCATTGACTTCACGGTACTTGAACCTTCATATTCTGGACAGGAAAACATATTAGTGATGACTGATATGTTTAGTAAATTTTCTATGGCAGTGTCCACACATGACCAAAGAGCCGAGACTGTGGCCCAAGTTTTGGTTGAAGAGTGGTTTTATAAGTTTGGGGTCCCGGGCCGTATTCATTCAGACCAGGGCCGTAACTTTGAATCTGCTCTTATTCTGCAGCTTTGTGAGCTTTATCAGGTAAGGAAGTCTCGTACCACCCCCTACCATCCGGCCAGTAATGGGCAATGTGAGCGATTTAATCGCACTTTGCATAACTTGTTGCGAACCTTGCCGGGCTCAAGGAAGAGGGACTGGGTGTCTTGTTTGTCACAGGTGATATTTTGTTATAACACCACTCCTCATCAAGTAACTGGAGAGTCCCCATATTACCTAATGTTCGGTCAAGAACCCCAGTTGCCGATAGACTTTTTGCTTGGTAGAGTACCTGAACCGGCCACAGGAAGCATACACAGCTGGGTCGTGGAACATCGTAGGCGATTGCAGGTTGCCTTTGAGGGGGCACGTGAGCGGCTGAAGGCTGCAGCAGCCCGTCGGAAGAGGCAGCATGACCGATATGTTCGAGATCTACCCTTGTCTGAGGGTCAGCTAGTCTACTTAAGAGATCATGTAGTGCGGGGTCGCCACAAGATTCAGGACTTGTGGAGTACGGTGATATATCAGGTTGTCCACTCCCCCGAAGAAGGAGGTGTGGTGTATACCATTGCGCCGATTACAGATCTGGGTAAGGTATGGAGAGTGCATCGTTCTCTGTTGAAGGCTTGTGTCCAGAAGGAGGTATTGCCTGTTGATCAGTCTGCGGGTGTTGTAGAGAATCAGGAGGACCCCCAGGAGAATGAAGAGGCAGACAATGTCGATTTGGTGGTATTGGTGCCAGAGACTTCTTGGGCTATTCAGGGAATGGGATCTCGGGATGTTGGGCGCTCAGTACAGCCTGAGGTTCAAGTATTGTTGCCAGCGGTTCTTCCTCCTGTGGGTGCAGTTTCGGTGGAGGTAAGGAATGGAGAGGTAAGGAATGGAGCTACCGGTAATTCTGAGATTGTGTCCAACACCATTTCAGCTTTGTTTAGGCCTTGGAGTTAAGGAATTGGAGGGTTATATCCCAGTTAGTGCTGACTGCAGATAAAGTTTTAATTGTTGGTGATTTTAATGTCCATGCTGATAATGAAAAATATGCATTGGGATCAACATTCATAGACATTCTAAACTCTATTGGAGTTAGACAACATGTGTCAGGACCTACTCATTGTCGAAATCATACTCTAGATTTAATACGATGACATGAAATTGATGTTGTTGGTGTTGAAATTATGCAGCCAAGCGATGATATTCAGATCATTTATATAGTCTGTGCAAAATATATCGCTAAAACTGTAAAATTTTACTCCTTGTTACAGAGTATGGTAGAACCTCAATTTCTGCCACAAAAGAAGCTTTGTAAGTAATTTCCTGATTTATATCAATGCCTGAGCATATACCAATACATCAGAACAACCCTGATGATGTAACCGAAACCTATGGACTCTCTATTTTTCTAGCATGTAGAATGGTGCTCCTTTACGTAAGGAAGATTAATGAAAACAATATGTCCCCATGGTATGATGAGCACACTCGCTCCCTAAAGAGAGCAGCTTGGAAAATGGAGCGCAGCTGGGAGAAAACAAAACTAGAGGTATTTCGTTTTGCATGGTGGGAAAGTACTTTCTCTTACAGAAAATCCTCAAAACCTAGACCTGTTTACTTTTAGTCTCTTTTAGAAGAAAACAAACACAACCCCAGGTATGTATTCAATACAGTGGCTAAATTAACGAAAATAAAGCATCAACAGGTGTTGACAATTCCCAACAGCACAGCAGTAATGACTTATGAACTACTTTACTTCCAAGATCAATACTATTAAATATAAAATTCTAACCATGCAGCCATCAGCCAAAGTATCGCATCAGACAGTGCTGAAACATTGGTGCATAGATCCCGAGGAACAATTCCATATTCTTATATAGGCAAGGAAGAATTGTATAAACTGTTAAATACTCTAAAAAACAATAAGTGTATGTTAGCCCCTAGTCCATCTAAGTGCTCTAAAAATGAGGTGCTTCCAGAAGTCATAAATCATCTTATGACTAGTATAATGGTTAGATTGTCATTAGGATATGTACCCAAACCTTCAACTGGCTGTTAGAACCCTCATTAAACAACACAACTGACCCAAAGAATTAGTTAATTACAGACTGATCTCGAATCTCCTTTTTCTGTCCAAGATACTAGAAAAGGTATTATCCTCACAATTATATTCCTTCTTAAAGAATAATGGTATCTGTGAGGATTTCCAGTCGTGATTTAGACCGTATCATAGTACTGAGGCTGCTCTAATTAGAGTTACAAATTACCTGCTCTTATGATCTGATCATGGTTGTATCTCTCTATTAGTGCTATTGGATCTTAACGCTGCATTCGACACTATCGACCACAACATTCTCTTGAATAGACTACAAAATTATTTTGCCATTAGTGGAATTTGTATTGTTATGGTTCAAATCTTACTTATCTGACCACAATCAATTCGTAGCAGTGAATGAAGAGATATCACATCGATCACAAGTGCAGTATGAAGTACCTCAAGGCTCAGTACTAAGGCCGTTACTCTTCACACTTTACATGTTACCCTTGGGAGATATAATCAGGAAACACGGTGTTAGCTTTCAATGTTATGCTGATGATACTCAGCTCTAAATTTCTTTTCCCGGCGAAACATACCAATTTGAAAAACTAACGGAATGCATAGGCGAATATAAAAAACTGGATGACGATTAATTTCTTACTGCTAAATTCTGAAAAAACAAAGGTTTTAATTATTGGGCCAAAAATCTCTGCATGTAATAACCTAAAACACTTTCTAACACTTGATGGCTGCTTTGTTAATTGTTCGTTATCAGTTAGGAACCTAGGTGTGATATTTGATAGCAATCTTTCCTTTGAAAGCAACGTTTCTTGCATTTGTAAAACTGAATTTTTCCATCTCAAAAATATATCTAAATTACGAACTATGCTCTCAATGTCAAATGCAGAGGAACAAGAAAAGAAATGTTAATTCATGCGTTCATGACCCCAGGCTTAGATTATTGTAATGCTCTATTGGGTGGTTGTTCTCAAACTCCAGCTGCTCCAAAATGCAGCAGCTAAAGTTCTTACTAGAACCAAGAAGTATGAACATATTAGCCCGGTTCTGTCAACACTAAACTGGCTACCTATTAAACATCGTATAAATTTTAAAATCTTGCTAATTACTTATAAAACCCTGAATGGTTTATCACCTCAATACTTGAGCGAGCTTTATTGCATTATACGCTCCTCAAGTCCGCTGCATTATCAAAACTAAGATCCTTTACATTTAGACCAAACTCTGGGAATAACCTACCTAAACATTGTTCGGGAGGAGAACCACTCTGTCAGTTTAATCAAGAGTAAAGACCCATTCGTGAATAGATTACACAGAAAACACTAACAAATTTATACGTTATTAAAATCCGATGTACTTGCTTAACATCGTAAAAATGGCATCTACGCTAATATTAGTCGGTTTCTTTTTTTATTTCGAGGTCACCGTAGCCACCAGATCCAGTCGGTATCCAGATCAGATGGTCACTGCAGTCACCCGGATCCATTACGTATCCAGACCAGATGGTGGATCAGCACCTATAGATGACCTCTACAGCTCTGAATGTCAGCAGAGATCAGGACAACTACATGAGCCACAAAGACAGATCCCCAGTAAAGACCTTGTCTCATAGACGACCACCGGGACAAGACCACAGGAAACAGTTGAGTCCTCTGCACAATGTGACTTTGCGGCAGCCTGAAATTGAACTGCTGGTTTCATCTGTCTAGAGGAGAACTGGCCCCCCGACTGAGCCTGGTTTCTCCAAAGGTTTTTTTTCTCCATTTCTGTCACTGATGGAGTTTTGGTTCCTGGCCGCTGTCGCCTTCGATTGATAGTTGGGGACACTAATGTCAGCGTCCGTCACTGATTCAGAGATACTATTTAACTGACTGGCTGGATGAGGAACATCACGGAATTAATGAGGAACTTTCTTTAACTGAAAAAATTGAGGTTTACATTGCATTTGGCATATTGGACACATGTAGCTCTGGACCAATCAGACCACACCATTTTCACCTGACGCTCTAACAAATCAAGCTATTCATGGATTAACAACATTCCAAGACCCCCCACCCAATAACACTACCTCGCGTATTCTTTCTACTGCGTTAAGCTTTAACTTTCCTTTACCAACTGTATGCGGGGGGTTTGGTGGTGTGTATGCTAGACAAGTTTAAGTGTTTATTGTGTATGTTAGACCGTCTTAATGTGTTTATGTAGTATGTTAGTTTAAGTGTTTATGTAGTTAATAAGGTTTTACTTGTATCACACTTGACGTTGTTCGTTGTTTTGCTCATAACTGGAGTCACTTAATCATTCAGATTTATGCTACAAGCTCTTTGTAGAATTGTACTGTAAGAAAGTTATTTCCTTTAACCAGGACATTAACGTTCTTAGAATTGACAGACAATTGACCCTGATAGGTCAGCTAAATATCTACAGCGGATATAAAATATTCATAATTAATTATAACTAGGTATGATTAATTATTCATATTTCCCATAAGCTGATTCGCTACACACACTCTTTTCTCAGGAGCAAAGAGGAAACTACTTTATACTGTAAAAAGCACGGCGAGACTCGCGATTGAACACAGCTATGAGTGCGCACAAGCAATATCGGACACGAAGTTGAGGGATCAGGCCGTCATGTGTAAAGAGCCTATTTGATGAGCTGGCTCTCCAGGTTTGCTGCGATTACATGGCACTGTGGTCTCTGTTACAATAAAGCGCTAGCCACATTGCTGCCCACACACATGAATGATTAAAATTCAGCGGACATTCAGACTCTGTAATTGACAGAAGGCGGATGCTTGTCAAACTCACTGTCGGAGAGGAGAGAACGAGACACAGCTTGTATCGGTGTAGGCTATATACGGTATACTATGGAACATGAGTAATGGAACCGTGTCAGATATTTCAGTATCGGTATCAAAATATAGATATTTATGATAACACTACCATGTAGTTTGTTTCTCCAAACTTTGAGTCCATAAGTTACGCTGAGCTCCATCACTGTCTGATCAGCTCTTCAAACCTGCTGCAGCGGTGGCTTTTCCCGGTTCATGTATCAGGGCTTTTATTGGTCCCTTTATGATCGGATGTCTTTATCTTATTTTTATTGGCTACTGAAGTGCCGTCAAAGGTTTGAATATCAATTCAAATTGTGGGCATACTTAGTAAAGAACTATTATTTAAAAGAAATTGAGTTATTTTGCTTAATTTGTTCTTAAGTACAAGTATAAGTACAGCTTTAAAAATATACTTAAAAAAATACAAGTACCCGAAAAACTACTTAATTACAGTAACGTGAGTAGTTGTAATTCGTTACCTCCACCACTGCAAACAAACAACAACTGAAGTCAGCTGCAGTAAAGGCCTGGCAAAGCATCACAAAGGAGGAAACCTGGTGATGTCCATGAGTTCCAGGCTTAAGGCAGTCAGTGCCAGCAAATGATTCTCAACAAAATATTAAAAATGAACATTTTATGATTATATTTGTTTGTCTAATTACATTTGAGCCCCTGAAAATGGGGGGACTGTGTATAAAATGGTTGCAATTCCCCTAAGCATTTTATGGTATATTTTTGTTCAACCCCTTGAATTAAAGCTTAAAGTCAGCAGTTAAGGTTAATCTTGATTGTTTTATTTTTAATTCTGGTCTGGTGACATACGGAGTCGAAATTATGAAGATTGTGTCAGTGTCCAAATCTATATGGACCTAACTGTAGATGCTGGTGTCTTCTTTCTTCTTCTGGCAACAGTTGAACATGTGAGTTATAATACAGATGATGGAGGCAGTGGGAAATTAGACTAAGGTGAAACCGGAAGAGTAAGAGGGTGGGAATGGTAGATACACATAAACTAATCTAACACACACACATTTGCAAGATGCAGAAAGAGAGAAGGTTTGATCCAGAGAAGGATAGCATTCTGATGAGCAAGTCATTTTTTTATTACTTGCATTAGTTGTTATTGTAATGGGAAGTCAGACTCGATACACAGGTGAGTCAGAATCAAACAGACAGGTTTGTTCAGGATGGAGATGATCAAAGACTTTGTGAGTATTGCAGACTTAGAGTCTTGAACGGACTTGAAGAGGATACTAACAGTTTTATTCTTGATTACCAGGTCGGAGGGAGACGGAGAGGATCGGGGTGTTTCTAGGAGCCGGTGTAACAGAGCTGGATGCAGGTAAGTAGACGGCGCACACACACACAGGAACACACAAGATCAAGGAGTCGTGGATCAACAGATAAGTAATACAAAAAATAGGTTTGAGTCCTTTTTCACTTGGGAGACCAAGCTGTGTGAACTGTGTGTTCTTATAGTACTGTGTGGGTGATTGTTGAATGACAGTCAGGTGTGTGTGAGTAGTATTCCGGTGATTGTGAGCGCTGATAGGTGAAAGAGCCTGGCGTGTCCGTGACAGTTATTGTGTTATTGTGGCAAACGATACGATATAAATTGTGTTTACACTGTAACACTATGAATTTTAGAGTCTAAGAATGTTTAGACCAATGTTTACTTTGAAATATTCTGTTTGCAAATGTATGTCGATGTTTATAACGTGCTTAATAATAATTTAGTTTCTCAGATATAAAAGGTTTTTGTATTGTATAATACATACAAAGCATGCTTGTGTTTATGATTACAACATCATGTTTTGTAATAGTTATGAGTGGGCAATATTAGTGATTGCTAATGTAATAATATAGTTGCTCCTGATATCCTGATGGTTTACTTGTGTGGACAGTTGAACAGGATCTGTTTTCAGTAATGGCACAAATGTGCATGACTGTTTAAGTGTCTGTGTTTAGATCAGTGTGCCCAATAATGTGTCTTTGACCTTCACTGTATATATTTTGAATATATTGTGTTGGAAAAAAATACAAATAATCAAAAACCCCATTATTTATCGACTAAATTTTGTTCCTCCTTCTTACGTGACTGAGAGATCACAGTCACACTGATGGCCCATTAGGGGAAGGCCCTTTGTCTCTCAGGTGTGACTATCTAAATATTCATGGTCATGATCGCTCCCTCGCATATGCCTTTCTCCACCAAAACAGTCGTTCAAAGCTAAATCCAAATATATGTGTTTTGCCGAAAAGTGAAACACAAGGATGATTTTCACATCATTTTGTTGCAAAAACTTTAGCCTATCATATCCAGTTCTCAAAAGTCTTGTGAACAAATGTTCTGTATGTGTTTTATGGCCTTGTTTCAGTTGACTTAATTTTTGTTTTTACACCAAATCACAAAATAACGTCTCAGGTAGTATGTACAACCCTAGTTCCTGAGGGAATGAGACGCTGTGTCGGAAAACGCTAGGGGAAAGCCTTCAGCGTGACGGGCTCTGAACCTAATGTGTAATCAGACCAATAGATGGGCGAGACGTCACGGAGGGTGACGTAATGACCAGGAAGCTATAAAAGCCCGTGCGGTGAGACCAGCGTCAGCTCAAGAAGTGAAGCAAGCGCTGGCAGGGACGCCGGAAGTATGGCACTCGTTCTCGGGGAACTATGGTTACATGCGTAACCTGAGACGTTCCTTTTCAGGAACTCGAGCTGCGTCGGAAAACTCTAGGGGAAAGCCGACTGCCCCACCGCCTGCCAGACCTTTAGTCTTGTACTAGTGTCGAAGATGCACAGTAGGGCGAGGAGAAACAGAGACCAGGTTGGCTGCATGTCTCTGTCATAGAACCTGGACGAAGGTTCAGGGGCTGTGGACCATTCCGCGCGTCGCAGAGTCCTGCATGGCGACACACTTGGCCAGGAAGGCCTCAGAGGCCGACACATTATAGTAGTGTGAGCCTTGAACCAAGCTTATGTGGTTTGGATAGTACGGAGGCCTCGGCCTCAGCGCACTGTGGAGGAAATGTGTAAGAAGAGGGTGTCTTTCCACTGAATGGCCACTGAGAGGGGTGTGGTAGGCCGCAATGGCTGCCACGAAGACCTCTATGGTGGAGTGGGTCAACTCTGTGGATAAACAGGCCTGCAGGAACTACAGAACTGTACCAAACGGGCAGTTAGTTGGGTCGAGCTGGCGGTCTCCACACCAATAAATGAAAAGTTTCCACTTCAAGGCGTACAGTTTCTTCATGGGGAGAGCTCTGGATTGGAGGATGGTCTCAACAACCTCGGTTGAGAGACCAGAAGCTACGAGTTGTGCCCCCCAGGGGCCACACCCACAACTTCCCCAGCTCCAGGCGGGGGTGGAAGATCATACCCTCCGCCTGTGAGAGGAGATATCTCCTGACGGGAATCTCCCCCGGAGCGCCGTCGAGGAGAGAAATCAGGCTCGAGAACATAGATCGGCGTAGGCCAGAACGGGGCCTCCCGTCCCGGCGCACTCTATCCAGAACTCCCGGGAGCAGAGCGATCGGGGGAAAGCCGTACAGACAAAGCCTCGGCCACGTCTATACCATGGCATCCAGCCCCAGAGGAGCTAGAACGTGCGAAGCGGTGTTCCCTTCAGGGAGACACCCCCTCGGTAGTGCGCCACCACTGTAGGGGTCTCATGTGCAGCAGGCCAAGAGATATCACGTTGGACGCAGCTGCCATCAGACCCAGCAGTCTCTGAAACTGCTTGACAGTGAGTGACCGGCCTTCTCTGACTCTCGCGACTGCGGTAAGGATTGACTCGATCCGAGCAGGGGACATACGTACCTGCATCATGGTCGAATCCCACACCCCGCCTGGACCCCCCCCTAAGTGGCCTCTGTAATGGAGACCAAGCAAAACTCTTTGGGCATTCTAGTCTCAACCCAGCGCTCTCATGTGGGCGAGAGAACTAGCGATGGAACCACACTATGCTTGATGAGCTAAAACAACAATCGTCGATTGTAGTGTTAGTATGCGGAGGCCGGGCAGCTAGTCGCAACTTTGGAGACAGGGACTACATCCACCCAATTCGTTAAAACAGTGGAGGGGAGAGAGTGCACGGCCCAAGAAAGGACGAACACGATTTTGGTCGCTTGCCCCCGAAAGCACTCAGGGACTTCTTGTGGAGGGGGAAGGATGGATCCCTGGATTAGTGATGCGTCCTTTAGATTGACAGTGACCAACAGTCCTCGGACATGATCTGAGAATGACTTGCTTGAGGTACGTTATCCTGAACTCAGTCGCAGGATCGGATGCGGCTCTCCCGGTTCATATGATGTAGATCTAAAATGGGACGCAACCCCCATCCTTCTTCGGAACAATGAAATACCGGCTGTAG